>JAFMSR010001813.1:0-24974 GCA_022818135.1 Saxidomus purpurata
TCGAACAAAATATTTGAAACTAGTTTTCTTGCATTTTTGAACCAATATTTCATTATCAAGTGGAACATTTCAGTTACCCCCCTGACCTACACCCAACACATACAAAACTACAACATTTTGAAAAAGTATAAAAGATCATTTCCCAAAAAGAGCTGTCCATAAGTCCGCTCACGGGTTTGTAATAAAACAAAACACAGTATAGTAGCAAACAAAAGTCTCTAACTATTACGTATAAACTATGGAAGTTGATCATAAAGTCAATCTATACTTTTTTTTTTTGTTTGATACTAATATTTACCCTGAACACTATTGCAAGGTTTGATTAACTACCATAAGTGGTCGGGGCCTTTATCCTAATTTTCAATGTCAAACAAGTCAATAATTTGAACTTAAGAGCCATGTTTAATTGTCTGACACCTCTTCTTAAAATAAGTAATATATATATAAATATGTAGATAGTACCTATCAGGAAAACTTTAAAAATTTTCAAATTCAAGCAGGGCCTAATTAGTACTAAATTTATAAAGGTTTCTGACTTGCTATCAATTAATAAGTACAAATGTCGGTACATTTCGCATATATGATCACGAAAATATGTGACAAATTGACCTACAATGTATTAGATTTCGTACATAAAACAACCGAATATCCGGATATTTGTTCAGACGGCTGACCGAATATCCCAATACCAATTTGGGTATTTGTTGACACCCCTAGTTAATTGACTGTGGAACATGTGTTAACCATGTGGAAGATGTATTCACCAACTACAAATGCTGAAGCTACAAAATTTTTTTTTTCAGTATTCTCAATCAGTTTTAATTTGCAAATGTATAAACAAATATTTAATAGAACAAAAAGCAATCAGTTATACAGACAAGCATCAATTATGTCAATTCTAGTTATATTTAGCATATCTACGCAATATATCACACATGGACCAGACATATATTGACAATATCTTGCAGGTTTGCAGTCAATCAGTAAATATTGATGTTTGGAAGAGCTTCATTGACCATAGATCAGATATACAAAGGCTCAATATGTACATGTTACAAATTGACGCTTAAAGAACAAAATCCCAAATATTTCATCAGGATTTTTTAAAAACGAACACGGGAAGACTTCATATTCACTAATCAGTCTGACATCAGTAAACTGCTAACATTACTTGCTGGCAAATCAGTTTACAGTCTATAAGCAGATGCAAACAAGTGCTGTCACTTGTAAGTGATCACCCACAAAGTGGTGTCTGTGACTTTCACCTTTGACACATCATTGCCATGTACTGAACATTTGTGCAAAGTTATTTTAAGATTACTCAATGCATAACAGAGTCACAGTCTGAACACCTGCCATTAAAAACCCAAATCCAAAATATCCATGATCACCCTACATCAGTAACCTGAATACTATTTGCACTTCATTCTTAATGCAATAGAAATTGCCTCAACTCAAAACCTGCAATTCTTTTTACGAGTATATACAGCTCTTGAGAAACAAGACTGGTTAACCTGTTCCTTGTTGTCATCCCTATGGATGTAACCTAATGAGAAGAGGCAGTTTTGACCTAAGGGGCATGATCTTATAATTTTTGTAGAGGAACACTAGACAAAGCTAAATATCTAATATCCAGGCCTAGCCGATTTTGAACAAAAGTTTCTTTAAGTTTTTCCTTTTGTTTGCCATAGTAACCAGATTTCTGTGTTTAATAACTTTGTTATGAAACTGGCCTAGTTCTTTAGGAGGATGTACTGTCTGAAGTGAAATGGTGATGAGCACACTTTGAGCACTTCTCACTCAGGTGAGCTAACAGTCAGTAAGCATTGTTTACAACCTTATCCACAAATTCAGACAAACCTCATTGCAAATGTTGGAATAGTTGTGTTGTATAAGACATAGATCTGATGAGGCGGCGACAGCATGGCGTAACATTTGTGGGTGTCAGTAGTCAGGTATGTATCCATGGCAGAATGTGTGAAATCTGATGGACCTGTAATAAGAAACATCACTCTGTAAACTGTCAGTAACACCTACATTAAATAGTAACACTGTTTACATAATCTAATCTGTGGTGAGGAGCCAGCAATGATATGCAGGGTCCAGAATTTGATCCCCATCAATGCCTTGGTAGTAGCATCCTTATACAAGGCACTTCATTCCTCATTGTCCCTCTCTTTTTGAGGCTGATACCATCTTGAGTGAGTGTCCAAAGCAATAAACAATTAAGTTGTAAGAACTTGTTATAAAATGTAGAGTACATGTACATTAATTAGCACAGAAAAAGCTAAGAGATTCAATGAAAGTGACTAATTTTAGCAAGTACATGACTTGTACCGTATATACACTCCAAAATTCCAATACAACACCCTGACACACATTTTCTTTCCCGTTTTGTCAATTATATAAGGAAACGACCTCTCCTGAACAACACCTCTCTACAACAAACTATATATGTTCCTCGGAAAGGTTGCACTGTACATTTGCAGTAAAGGATGTACCAGAAGTGGTTAGATGCAGTAGTAATACTGTACAGGTAGAATCCTGTTCACTAGCTTGAAAACTCTTTATTTCATTGATATCATTACACTTCAGTAGAAATAGGCCATGGGGTTTACTTACCCTTTTCACTGCCTTCTACCTTGGAAGAAAAGAAGTTGCCAACAACATGTTTGTAATATGACCTGAGAATATGCCTTTTCTCATGTATCTCAAGTGTTTCATCTAAAATCAAAATCATATTATCAGTATATGAACAAATTATTTCTTTAATAAAATATAGCCCTGGCAAAACAACTCGTATGCATCTATGCCTACAGGTATAATTATGCAATGAACATGTGGCGTTTTTGTTTACAATGTATGTGCTTTAACAAAAAGCAAGAGTGCCATAATGGCCCTACTTCACTCACCTGAGTTGCAATAGATTTGGTCAACTCTTTCATGGTTTTTATCTATAATAATTAAAGGAAAGTCTGACCACAATGGTACAAAGTACAATGTTATGTAAGTTTCTTTATTTAACCCAAGACCTGTAATATTGAGTCTCCAACCCAAAGTGAGAAATGACTTATTATATATATATAAAAAATAATCTATACAAACCATCTGTAGACGGAGGCTGTACAGTACACAAACATCTATTTGTCTCTGTATTCACCAGAATAAACCTTTAAAATAATAACTACGGTAACAAATCTTTTTTTTTCCCCATGGTAATTCAACTTTTATACCAATTATGAAAAATTCTGCGATAATGCACGTATATTCCAGGTTGAGCTATCAAGTGCACTATCACAGTTACATTTTAATGGCCTAAACGCGTGATACAATCATAAAAACCAATTAGCAACCTACTGTTTTATGTGGACATAGATTTTAATGACAAAATAACGCTGCAGACTCCTTTATATTTAACCTTTTACAAACACCGTTAATGCAAACGTTAATTCTCTTGGGAGATGACCCGGACTTAATGTGTAGGTTTTAACACTTTCACATCCACTTTATATAACATATAAACTGACGTAAGCAATGTCATTTCAGACCAACAGGTTATAATATGTTAACCAGCAGTACAATCGCTGTAAAAGTTACAATAGAAACCCCCAGGGCCATCTTATTGTTAACCCCGTTCCATGCTAAATTTCAAAGCACCACATGTACATCATCATTCTCTCAATTTGGAAAGTATAATTATTTTTTCTGAGGGACATCAGACTGCATGTATGTACTGGCTAATCATGATCTACACTGGTCCTAAAAGTAGAATACATTCCCACCTGCAGGCTTAGTTACATTTTACTAAAGGTTCAATGTAAAACAGTTAGTAAAATAATCGCCAATCATTCTATACTGGTATTTCATGTTAGTAATACAACAGTAATATTTTTTAACCATGAATAATCTATAACTTTCTGTTGTTTTTGTGCAAACTGTTGATAACTAGCTATAAACTGGTGACAAAAGTGTCCCATGGGTGGGGGTATTACCACAAATTTCAAACATGACTTACCCTAGCAGGTTAGAATCAAGACTAGCATGAGATGGAATATTGCTTGGATGATTCTGTAACACTGATCTCAGAGAGTCGTAACTGGTACGCCAAAATCTGCCAACCTGGGTAACATGTGAACATATAAAAACCATGAACAGCTCATACCAAGAGTTTATACAATAGTTATTTGTGTTAAAATTTTTTTCCATATAATTACATGTCCTATGTTCACTTAATTGTGTACCCCATTTGCAACTAATTTAACATTCCGATAATTATACATACCATTTCCTCTTAATTGAACCAAGGCATATCCTTTTCCTTTCAATTACATATATACTTTCTCTTTATAGTTCATCCCATTTTCTCTTACCTGCCCTTTCTCCGCTTTTTAACTTAACCCCATTTTCTCAAACCTGTACATCCCATATTCTCTTACCTGTACATCCCATTTTCTCTGAATTGTACTGTTACTTCTGATAAATGTATTTTCTCATGATTGTATATCCCATTTAAGTTCTAGGACTGGACTGGTACAATTAATAGAGTCAATGAGGGAAGCATCATCATATATGTACAGGCTTTTACTTACACTTTTCTCTATTTTGTACTCTGTTCAAACCACTATGTAAGATTACATTACATATAACCATGCGTCCAAATATCTCGTACACCTTTTATTTCCTCTAACGCCATAGATGCCCCATCAGGACTAGGGGGATCAGACCTTATAAACCCAAGTAAAGTAAAGTCTAACTCTGCTTAAAAACTATACCACAAAACAGAAAGTGCCATCTGTATGTCAATGCACCTTACCTCTTCTTCCAGGTCTGCTAGGGTGGGATTAGGACCACAAAGTACACAGGCTTCTACATGTTTTGTCAACTGGAAGGTCATCAATCTATGTGGAACCTGTATTTGTAAAGAATATCTCACAAGGATAAGAAGGTATTAAGATTCCAAAATAAAGCTTAATTTGGAAGACAAATTGTAACTTATGCTTAATTTTGCAACCAAAATGTAATCTATGCTTAATTTTGAAACCAATCTGCAATTTATGCTAAATTTTAAGGTCAAACAGTACTTGATACTAAAGTTTGAGACCAAACTTTAATTTACACTACATGAGAAAATTGATTGTAAGTTATGCTAAATGTTAAAGTCATTTATGCTATAGTCTGAGGCCAAAACAGAAGTTTATACTACAGTTCGAGGTAAAATGGAAATGTTTGCTAAATTTTGCAGTCAAGTTGTAATACAGTTGAGACTGTCTTAGTGACCCCCTGTTTATAGTGACCCCCTGTTTAAAGTGACTCCGTGTTTATAGTAACTCAGCGATGTTTACAGTGATACACTGCATGTAGCGACACCCTGTTTATAGTGACTCCCTGTTTATTATGACTCCCTGTTTATAGTGACTCCCTGTCTTATGTGACCATGTAGTTATAGATGTCCTCAAAATGTATTTTCCTATATGTTGAGACTGTAACTATGTAATGCTCCCTGTCTAATGTGTAGGCCATGTACTTTCCTTCTGTAACTATGTAATGACTCCCTGTCTAATGTGTAGGCCATGTACTTTCCAGTTGCTGTAACTATGTAATGACTCCCTGTCTAATGTGTAGGCCATGTACTTTCCTATATTTTGAGACTTTAACTATGTAATGACTCCCTGTCTTATGTGTAGGCAATGTACTTTCCTGTAACTATGATAGACTGAATATGAGATATTTCAAGCGATAATGTGAAGTAACACATACACTGACAGCCAAACCCTTTGGGTAATTGCATAATTCCTACATCGGTACTGATTTGAGAACAAGACAGGTTGCTGATAGAGAATTAAAATGAATGAAACCAGTACATACACTTGGACTAGCTTCTGGTAAGAACACGGGCACATCTCTGGATGAACAGGAAGAAAAAGAGGATATGAGCATGGAAATCAGCACCAATTCTCGACTCGTAAGATTCCACCATTTTCTTGTTGCCACTGAGATCTTTCCATGCACCAGTAAACAACCATAGGGACTATCTGCACACTCTGCAAAAGCATCTAGAAAACTCTGAAGAAAACAAAAAAGTACAAAAAAGTACATCTGTATATTGTGCATTAGTGGGGAGGGCTATAGGCCCGAAACAAAGAACAAAAATTTGCCTCTATTCATCCCAAAATCTCTTACCTATTTCCATAGACTGTAAATCAACCAAGATCAGCACCTATATCTATCCAGCGTGCCCTTTTAAGGACTCTTTGCTGATTTTCAATACTGAGGTATTGCAACTTAGACCTAAACTCCTCTTACCCTAAGACCATTTGGACCACAAATTATAACTGAGTTTACCCTTCTCTATGGAAATTACTCAAAATTCTGGGGTCATTCTGTTCCTGAGACCCTAAAAGTCTATGTATTTACATCTTTTGTAGTAGCAGATAGACACTTGACCTAAGAACTCTCCTGTAACTGTGTAGAAAATGTCTATTGTTCCAACTGCCACAAATTCAGTCATTAGCTCTGTCTCCTTCATTGAAGAGTTTTCAGCAAGGGGACAAAACTCTGTAAGAAATTTCTTTTTATATGAATTATTTTTACCTGAAGAACAGTATTCTCTTGGGCGGTTATGACATCCACTGCATTCACAAGGTCACCAAAGGTCATAAGATCATGGTCCTCAATGAATCTATCAATCAGGGGAAAACATACCTGAAAACATAATACAAACCTTGTAATGGACTAACAACAAAGAAACATCATCATAACCCTGACCATTTGGTAAGCAAAATGAATATTTACAATACAGACAAACTGTTTCTTTGCAACTTTTCTGTATCAAAATATTGCTGTTTCCTTGAATTATTTCATATTTTTCGGTGGTTTATTGAAATATAATGGCGGATTATATTCTGTTAACTCACTATTCGCTCAGTAAAATTCATCAAATCTTCTCCCCAGATTAACGTCAAAACGTCACTTTTGGTGCCCACTTTGTGTAATTACAGCGTGATATTACGCCGAAACCAACAATTATCCTCTATCTATTGTGAAATCATCTTAAATTAAAACTGCAAGCCCTCTGTAATGAACCAGCGGTAAATATGTATCCAGTACTCCCACCTCCTAACCCAGAGACCAGAATCAGCACAAAAACGTCATAGCATAAATAAAAAGCTCAAATGAATGCAATCATTGTTCATAATTTTTCAAAATAAAAATTTCTCAGGGGACCCACCACTCTTCTATTTACACTTTAGTTTACCATGGCAACTGATTTGGCAACTGGAAAAAGCATCATAAAAATTGTCAAGAGATTTCTCATTTATCTCTCGATTATAAGGAAAAAAGCTGTTAAAATAAGCTTAGTAACCAATTTTAATTTTAAAAAATCCCACACAAAACAAGCTTATTACATCATTAATGCCTTTAAAGCAGAACTCATAAAACATCAGGCAAATTTCAATTCAATTCAACCAAAAGTCATTAACAATGCAAGTGAAGCGATTGTTTTTAAAGTTGTGTTATCATTTTTCTGTAAGCTTTAAAGCCTGATGATCAATATACATTTCTTATAAATAATAATGAATTTACTGAAAGAGTAATTATAGAACTATGTTCTATATACTCTAAAATTTCTTCAGAATTCATGCCGTTTTTTCATTAAAAATGTGTTTTTAAAGCTATTGTATGATTTCTGGAAATTGGTGAAGCAAAATTTTAAGAAAATTGAATTTCTTGGGTTGTTGAATATGTGGATTACATTTTATTTTTAAAATAAACGAAAGAGGTTCGTAAAACATGTATTCCCCACCCCCTCCCCCTGACAGCAGCCAATTAGACAATTCTGTTGAAAGTCACTGTGACCTTGACCTATAACTGTTGAACTGATAATCCATAGAGATCATGTACTGGTCATGACCATCCTACCTACAAAGTTTGATGTCACTAGGCTAAAGTGTCTCTTGTTATTGATCTGACAAGTGTTTTGTGTTAAAAGTCTCTGTACACTTGACCTTTGACCTGCTGACCTAAAAATTGATAGGGGTCATCTCCTGGTCATGACCAACCTACTTACAAAGTTTAAGGACAACAGGCTAAAGTCTTCTCTAGTTACTGATTGGACAAGTTTTATCTGTTGATAGTCACTGTGACCTTGACCTTTGACCTGTTGAAATCAAAATCAGTATGGGTCTACTTCTTGTCATAAAAAACAAACCTTGAAAATTTGCGGTATCTAGACCACAGCCTTTTTACAGTTATTGATCAGACAAGGTTTTTCTATTCAAGGTCACTGTAATCTTGACCTTTGACATGTTGACCTCAAAATCAATAGGGGTAATCTACTTGTCATGACCAACCAACTTATCAAGTTTGAGGAACCTAGGCCAAAGCCTTCTCTAGTTATTGGTCTACTGACAGATGAACAACCAATGGTTAAACAGTATAATTATGTGAAATATACCAAAAACGGCGTCCAATGTTTTATGAAGAATCTGTGTACTTATTTGGGTTATGAAAGACTAAATTTATTTTTACTTAATCAACATGTTCCACCTGCAGGCATTCGCATCACATGTATTCATTTTCTTCATTTACAAGCTAATCAGCCAGTAACAAGACAGAATTTTTTTTAAATTAGCTGTCAACTTAAGTAAGAAACTTTACATTCCCTCTATCACTGGGGAAGTTTTAATTTTTACTCGCTTCAATTTAAACCTAGGAGCCAATGGCATCCTAATGGGTATGATATATAGAAACTGTCAGAAAATCTATATTTTAAGTAAATTGCGTTTTCCTGGAAAATGCATGTTGCTGGCGAGGATCGCTCCAACGCTGCATGACAACAAATTGAATAATTATCGTCAAAATTTCAGGGGAAAAAAAAACTGCCATTAACAGCTAGAGGAGTATCTGCAGCCTGTAGGATATTTTTACTTAAATGAATTTGGATTAACGACTGAAATACAATAAGAGCTTTCCAGTTTATTGTTCAGAGGAGGTATTTGTTAAAAAACAAAGCATCAAAATTTGTCTTTCATGAATTCAGAAATTTGCTTTAATAAAAAAATAACAGGATAATAATAATAATAATAAGACAGGGACCCAAATACTCACTTCAGAAAGTTGACTAAAACGCATGTAGATAAATTAAGTAAATACCTCCGTAAATATTGGCATTGACCTGGCTAAAAAATATGCTCTGCACATAATCTTGTGTATTATATTTATATATGAATATTTTTATATGAATTAAACTGACCAACTAAAGCTGTCACTTTAAGTGACATAAGCCTCTGTCCGACTCTGGCAGTGAAGTGTGACCTTTATGCTTAAGACCTGTGATGTAATTTCTTGCAGCCCACAATTTCTGTGAAGCTTCTTAGAAATTCCAGGAAAAAAATAAAATCTGCCAATCATATTAAACACTCTTTAGTTTGGGTATATTAGTCTAGAAAGAGACTTGGCAGGAGGTACATACGGATTTTCTTAAATCTTACAGCAACAAGTCATTTCACTAATTTTTACACGCAAAAAGTTAAATTGTTGTAGTCAGAAAAGAAATTGCTGCAACGATGAGATAGAAATTGTTCCATTTAAAATTGCCGACCCCCCAAAATATTATTACCAAGCTTTAATTACATAATTTTTTCAGAGATCAGATTTCACAATGTGATATAAAAAAATTGAAGCTCAGAAATAATTCATAGTTTAAACGAACCGCAACAAACAATTACGACAGTAAAAGAAATTTATCTCTGAAATAAACACTGTTCAATACGTCTGAATTTTCGCAAATTATCTACAATTCTGTTGGCAGTCTTTGAAAGAATAGATAGTTACTTAGCCTCGAAGCATCTCAGAATGTCAAGCTAACAAGATATACGGATGTCAACCAGTAATTTGCCTTAAATTTGAAATTGAATCATTGTGTCACGAGATGTCAAATAAAATTTTATATACCGTCAGTCGGAAATGAAGTAACAAGTCAGAAAATCACATTTAATTCTTAGAATGTAAAATCTCAGCGTGGCGTTATCTAGACTCTCTGATTTACTGAAGTTAGTGAAAAGCAAATCTGATCAAAAAATGGAATGAACTGTTTAATTATGTTTTCAGGGGCATCCCTGGAGAGGTTTGTCTATGTACGGTTTGAAAATTGTTACTTATGGTACAAATGCGATGTTGTTAAATGTGAACGTAAGTGGAAGATTTTCCCGCAGAATTCTAATGAGCGTGGAATCTTCTATGATTTTATTTCATAGCGTAACACTGTGGAATTCAGTTGGGATATTCCGAGTACAATTTATTTTTTTCAGATAATTTACTATAAAACAAAGGTAAATGTTGAATAGATAATCTGATAAGAATTTTTCAACACCAAGGGACCTTTTAAAGCTAAACATTTTTCAAAGCAATTAAACTAAAACGAAGATACACAATGTTTAAAGTATTAAAAGCAAGGTCAAGGGCAAAAACTTGTTGATATACTGTATGTAAGAAATCTTGCTGAAGCCCGCAACTGCACTTGTGTGAAAGGCAGCAAATAAGAGAAATTTTCCATTTTGTTTTTAGATAATGAATCACATATTCATTCCCTTCATAGAATTTCCTCAGAAATGTGTTTGTATCAAGCCATCTTGAGAACAGAAAAAATCTGCTGCAGAATCTAGAATTTGCTCGTTATTCCTGAAAATTGGTCTAAAAAGAATTGTATTAAGTGGACCTGATTGTATATAAGTAGACCTATAATTTCGATGAAGTCTAAATCAATTCCTTGCAACAGTATTTTAGTCATTGCAAGGGCAACTAAATGTAACAAAGGGACATCACTCTCACAGCAAAAAGTCTAGGCAGAGTGATGGTTAATACTATCAACAACGTATCAATACAGTTTCAAAGAATTCAATGAAAATGTATTTGTTTTCAAAATTGGTTTCAACAAGTGTTATGGCCACAAGAAAAAGTAACAAGGGTGGATAATTCTGTAAAGACAGAAGTCAGGCTTATGGTAAAAGCCTTCTACACATTCCCACTGTGGTGTCTATCATTAGTCCAAGTTTCAATAAAATGCCTGCAAATGTTTTCATCTCATGCTAAAATAGGTGTTAATGGATGGTTGCATGATAGCAGACATGCCCGCATGAAGAAATGAATTTACTGAAAACAATTGGCTTGTTATGATATAAACTACCGTTATGTTACAGTAAACTATTAAAAGCATGAAATAAAGTACTGAGAATGGATAACTTTTGGGAGATAAAAATTTGATTTTGATATCAGAAAAGAATTAGTTGCAAATTAAAAATAAGCAAAAAGAGTGTTCTCTAGATATAAACTATGTGAAATGAATCTTTCGCAAATTTTTATTAATTAGTGAAGCAGGAAAATGGCAGGAAATAAAAATGATCGTTAATATTACCAAATTTACAGTATCATATTGTTTTCTTTAAAGTTGCATGATAAATGATACGAGAACTCATTAACTGTAGTGAAGGTATAATTCAAAACTCGAAGGACCTCCAGAACCCAGTATACTCATTCATTATACATTGCATTACACTAACGTCTGTGCCATAATCATGCAATGGGATTTCCCAAAACAAATATATGGCTGAAATTTCTCAACAAAAACAAAGCATGCATGATTATTATGTACTTCAAAATTTCATTATACGGTAACAAAATTTCTAAACTTCTGACTGGAAGATTTCTCTTAAAACGGAAGTTGAACAAACTATAATTCAAACCCGGTCTTCCCAGGGTGTATTAGTTTCCTACGTGACCTTATTACGTTTAAATGCATTTCAGGTTTTTCCTGCGAAACTGAGAATTTCATAGAAAGTTTTTTGTGGAGAAATGACATGAATACAAGAGAGACATACATTAATATATTGATGTGAAAAGAATACATTTCTATCATTATTTAGCTTGGTTGATTCATTACTCTATCAGAACAAATTTTAAGTGATCATGTGGCTTTAATGACTTCCACGGGTTCATCTTGACACGATATGTTATTTTTCACCCTATGACAATTCCTTTGCGATTTTCTAACCTTTAATCGGTTTGTAAAAGCTGCGTAAATTTTACAGCCTCGCACATACAAACAGAACAGAACAGAACAGAACAGAATGCCAGCTACGAAGCCGCTTGACACAAGAGATCAAATGTCTCCAAACTCGGAATAAATGATTACGATTCAAAACTAACGCAACTCTGAATGCACGAGAAACACCTTCAATCTATCAATCTAATTCTTTGTATGTGTTCATTTCAAAACAAATTGATCAAGACATACTAATGCAGAATTTCACAGAATTAGGCAGAGAAAATATAGCCTTATTGATTTTCACAAATTCTTAATGATTCAAGACTTCAATGCACACTGCATTAGAACCGGATGAGTTTTAAGTAATTTCTCTTTATGAAAACTAAATTAAATGGGGAATAACTTCTAAATCTTTGTTTAGGCTTAACGTGTCCATAAAACATGATTTAGACATTTTAATCTCGCAGGAAACGCGTTTATTAAGATTTAATGAATTTTTTACTTTATGTTAAAAGGAAAACTTTCGCATGTACAAATGAAAAAAAAATGTGTCATCTCTACATCATAGCGAATGGCAAAACAAAACTGACAATAGTGCAAAGTGTTCAAAAAATTATTCTCATAACCTACAACATTTATGTTCTACTTTAGTTTCTGTTAAATGGTTTTTTTCACGTTTTACTTTTTTTTTAGCGTGTTGTAACAGTATCTTCAATACTATAAAACCATTACTAATGCAGATCTGAACATATTAAATCGAAGTCCCTTATCACGTTATTCAAACATGTTAAACATTTCAAATTTGACAAACTTTTAATTCCTGTTTAACTATTAGGCTTATCAAAACCATCAATAGTTTAAAGCATGCTGTTTCAACTGACAAAAATATTGAGAAAAAAAAACTTGCAGTCATATGTGTCATCTATAAGTGACTTATCGTGTCACATGTGCTCGTGTAATCTATAAAATTATGTCATAAATGATGTAGCAGATATCGGGGATAAAACTGCGCAAAATTTAATTCTCTGAGACTCCTATTCCTCCAGATCTTACGATCTTACGTCTACCTCGTCCAATCAGAATCTAGAGCAACATGTTGTAAACAATACAAGCGAGTGGATTTACTTTTACAGGCTGTGACTTCATAATAATTGATCTACGAGTCAGAGTTTCAATCCATTTTAGCAGTTCCTAATTTGAATGTTGCCTTGGAATAAATTCATTCCAAATACCTAAACATGAACTGTAATCTTAACAAAATATTCAATGAAATCAAAATATCACAACTGAAAACAAGACTGTTGAATTACTATATTTTAAGAACAGTAATTACCAACTGATGTTATTACAATTACTTTGTCAAAGTATTTAATTAAATAAATGAAGTCTACACTTTAACACAATTTGTTACTCAGCTAAGAGAGAGACAGTATCTTTTGTCTGTCTTATTAAAACTGCAAAGTTTGATCTGTGTATTTACATAATTTTTGGTTATTCCGTAGCAAGAACTCGCCCACTGGGCTTTAAAGGCAGACAGGATCCTTCAAACTTCCTAATATTTGAATAATTCAGTCAAAACTCATTATGTAACATATCACTTCTTGGATATTGTCAAAATTCCTCCCTGCTGGAGGCAATGCGACTTGTGTAGATCATGATCAGTCAGCACACACCCATACAGACTGATCATGATCTGAATTGTTCCTTTTACAGTCAAATGAATTTTCAGTGGGCTTTCCTTTGGATTTATTAATGGCACTGTCCGGAACTGGAAGATGGGCAAGTTCGTTTAAGAGATTTAGCAGAGATGGGCAAGTCCATTTAAGAGATTTAGCATAATCTGGGTTAATAAACTGACAGATCCTAGCTCCCTTTTCTAGGGCATTGTTTGAATGAAATGAGGGCTTGTCAAAACTTATTGAGGAGAAACAAATTAGGTTGCAGTGTTTTTGCATAACTTATTATGCAAAGTCTCCTGCATTTTAACCAATTATCTGCGTGCAAATGCCAGTCTCCAAATTCCATTTCAAGTACCGCAGGCCTTGTCAAACTACATAAACTCTAACAAAACCTCGAGTCTTAAAACGCAAAGGCGTCCTGGAGTCTCATTGTATATAGCAAACAAATATTTAACATTCCAGAATCCATTAAAAACACCAAAAAAACCTAACATTAAACTTCCATCATATACTTTGCTGAAACGAACTTGGGGTTTAAGCGACTCCTCTTAAAACTTTAAATCAGATTACCACTATGAAATAAGTCCATTATACCAGAAAATCATTTTATACAAAATCTAATTTCTAAGTTACGCAACTACAATAGATGTACATTTATGGCGGTAAAACTTACTTTAAAACCAGTAAGATATACTAAATTGTATTAAAAACGGACCAAAAACGCATTCGAACATTAATGGACATCTCAGCTAGCTCGCAATAATCAGGTTTAGGGCACTCTCGATGCAAATAGGCAAAAACCATATGACAACCGCATGAAAGAGTCTCAAATAGATTAAAATAGCAAATGAAATATGGCATCTATGTACATAAATCACAAGGAGAAGTAATTTTCTCAGCAAATTTTTTTACATCTTAACTCTTGATGTAATGCGACTGAGATTTACAACTGTAAAACTGGAAAATGAATAATGGAGTCTCTTCTAATGCAAATGTATTTTTTATATCTGAAGGCATGCATTTTCCTTTTGATGTCAATTGAAATGTTCAGTTTTAACTAATTTCAAACTGGTATTGTGCCTTAATACCTAGTCCTAATTTATCTTAACACATATTTTCAGACTTTTTTTATACTCTTTGTGAATGCAGCATGTTGATTGGTTAGTGTTAAGTACAAATGTACCTTGAAACTGCTATAGTGGGAAGTGTGTTTGTGTCAGGTTAATACTAGTGTGCAATATTCCCACGATAAAAAAAAACATTGATCAGTCACTAACGTTGACAAAATTGAATAACTCTGCAGTGCTAAGCTGAATCAGAAATACATGGAACATGGGAGTATTGCTATGCAAAACAGTTGTCAACCAAATACATCAAGCAATGAGACACAAGTTTCATGAAAATCCTTCAAGGGGTTTGGGAGACATAGTCATATGACCCTTGACACCAAAAGTTATCTTGACCTTGGTCATCATGATGAGATGAAAATTTGAACCAAGTTTGATGAAAATGCTTCAAAGGGTTAAGAGATGTAGTCTGGTGACCTATGGCCTTTAAGTGTGACCTTGACATTGTGCCAAGGAAAGTTGAAAAAAGGATTCTGTACATCCTCTCCATGAGATTAAAGTTTACCCAAAATTAAAAAGAAATCCTTTAAAAAGTTTATTATATAAAAAAAACATGACCTCTGACCCTGTATATGATCTTGACCTTTAGCAGGCTTGACTTTGAAATTGATTCTACTTTTTCTCCATGAGGAGAACATTCTGACCCAAGGTTAAAAGACAAAAACATCCAGGGGTTGAGGAGATAATAGCCTTATGACTTTTGCCCCTGAAATGTGACCTTGACCTTGAGCAGACAAGGTATGGGCAACATCTGTGAAAAGTTATTTTAAAATGAGTCTGTGAATGTAGCAGTTACAACCCGATCATGAACATCACCCTTAATTACAAAGTTTGAGCACTGGTAATTATTGCCAAACACATGTGAAATTTCATGATTTTAAGGATGCCTTTACTCCCTATTTTAGTGCAACTTGTATAAAAAGTAAACCTTTTTAGGTGTTTCTTGTAACTGAAGTGATAGAAGTTGTATCACACGTTACTAAGCACTCCTCGCCTGGAACCAGAAGAACAAGTAACACATGATGAATGAGCAACGACATCACTGATTACATGTTCACATAAATGAGAAAACGACCCATTTAGCGGCTTGATAGAAGTACAACACAAGCAAAATTACGAAGGCAAAAAAACTCAATTTCTTGCATAACGGTACATGCATCATTTCCAATACGTAGAAAATAATGACGTTTGTATTTTTTGTAAATTATAGCATCTTCTGCAATTCATAAAATGCAATAATGGATCGCATCACTTAGAAACTTCTAAAATTATAACAATGTAACATTAAAAGCTCTTATATTCAACGACGGACATGTAATTACGGCGATACTAGGAACTGCATGCAATGGGAATGTAAACATGCAGTAAAAAGTCAATCCATTAACGGGTAAAGAAATATGTCAAAATTACAAATATAATTTGCATCAAATTTTCAAATGTAGGTCTGACAAACCATTGCTTTATAAAGTAGAATACAGCAGTAACTGTTGGCTTTATAAAGCTGGTATTTATAGATCATATCACTGTATCTCACAGTTTGTGTGAATTTGAAATTGCTAAAGCGTATTTGACTCTTTTTTTTCAAGGAAACTGTAACAACGAAACCTTTAAAAATAAATTACATTTGGTATCCTTGGCAGAATTTTCTCTGAAAAGCGAATGCTTAACTAATGATTGTGCACAACAATTTCAATCTCTTAATGAGGCAAGACAGCCCAACTGTCAAATATGGCCACCTACAAAATAAATGTTACACACTCAAGCAAAAACATGAGCTACTGCTGAGTTACAGCAAGAAACATCGCTAACTAACAGCATGTTCCATATTGGTAAAAGTTTGTCATCTGTTTTTTTGCTTGTTAAGGAAAACAAAGAAATTTATCTAAATACTTAAGGTGGCATAATCTATTTGAAGCAAGTCAGGAATGACTTTTGATAGATCAGAATGGATGATTTCATTTGAAACACTGGCTAAAAACTGAGCCCTTAAAATTGATCTGCATTCCAAGCATCTTTCTTACGCAAGTTGTGCAAATGGTACACCAGCTACTTTGTCAGTGGTAAAGATCTCACATTGTGTCTGTCATACATGCATGCTTGCTCAGCAGTTATACGAATATGTCTATATCCACATGTTGCTTAAGATTTTATAAACAGATTTTAGAATTTAGATGAGGAGTTTTAAGGGCAATGTTACTGATAGACAAAGTAAAAAGACAAATAATTACATCATGACAGAACAGAATATTGCAAAAGTCTTGTTGCAAGTTATTCATTTCACAATTTTCCAAATTTTATTTTATATAATTTGTAATCATTGTTTGTTTGCTATTTTAGCATGATGAATTCAATGTAAACAAAACCTTCAAATGAAACGACTTTTACAGTAGCTCAGCTGTGGTGACCACTAACACTGGTTTCAAATTCTGACAAATGGTTTTGTTAGGTAATTTTTAAGTATCTTAAGTATTAATCATATAGAATCCTGCTGGTGAAAACATTTCAAAATCTGGTGAATGGTTTCCGGAGCTTTCAAATCTTTTCTGCAAAAATATAAAATACATTTCTTTATAAATATACAAGGAAACAAGCTAGTCCCATTGATAGCCATGCTTTGTGATGAATTAGCATTTCAAGTTATGCTCTGGACAAGGAAAAGTAACAAAGGGCAATAACTCAAGATATAGTTACTTGTACACTGCAGTTCCTCTCATTGTGGTTGACCATTGTATGAAGTTGTATTAGATTCCAACCAGTAGTTTTCCAGTTATGCTCCGGACAAGGAACAGTATTAAAGGGCAATAACTCTGTAATTAATCAAGATGGAGTTATGATTCTTACGCACTGCACTTCCTCTCAATGTGCTTGACCATTGTATGCAGTTGTATTCAATTCCAACCAGCAGTTTTCAAGTTATGCTCTGGACAAGGAAAAGTAACAAAGGGCAATAACTCTGTAATTAATCAAGATGGAGTTATGATTGTTGTGCACTGCACTTCTTCTCAATGTGCTTGACCATTGTATGCAGTTGTATTGAATTCCAACCTGCAGTTTTCAAGTTATGCTCTGGACAAGGAAAATGCAACGGACCAGCTGACCGATGGATCAACCAACCACCGGGTGACTCCTATATACCCCCCCTAAACTTCATATATATAGAGCATGTATACAGAGCATGGCTCAATTCCTATACAGATCATCTTCAGTATGCAGGCAACCGTCTGAGCATGTTTTGTGAATATCTGTTGGACTAATGTGACCTGTACAATGTCATTAAGGTTTACAAAAATCATCTGTAGCTTGGTTGATTCTCGCATAGCAGTGTTGCTTATTTTCTATACAGATCATCTATAGGTTGCAGGCAAACTACTGAGCAAGTTTCATAAAAGTCAAAAGAGAACTGTGACCTGTAGAGCTTTATCAAGGACAAGTTGACAGACAGATAGACAGTTTGACAAACCACCATCAAGTAAGCTCTTCCAGACTTCAATAGCAAATATAGTACCGAAATATATAATCTCTAGGCCTTGTTATTTTGTAAAGGAAAAAATTTTTCCTTTCTGTTGACAGACATCCAATGATCCTAAAAGCTCACCCTGAGCACGTAACCATGAGCACTACATGCTCAGGTGAGCCAAAAAGCAAAAAGAAAATCATAACATCTCTGTAAATCAACTACTGTCAAACAAAACAATCATCCTGTACACTGAAAGAAAAAATGATGAATAGGGCATATTTTTACTTTATGCGAGGCACAGCCATAAAAAAGTGTAAAAAAAATGCTTCTCCCTTCATGACAACAAAAATTACAAGGGATTTTGGATGACCCTTTCAATGATGTTCTGTGAAAACGGTGCTTTTCTTTCTCACTTCTCAGAGCTTTACATTTACAACACCAGCATCATTCCATACCAAAATCTGTCATTCGTCAGCTTAGAAGCTGTCTTAAAACTTGATTAAAATAAAAAAAATATTTTTGGCGCAGTTTAGCGCAACCCACCTATCAACATTTTCCCCATTTTCCAACAGATTAAAAAGTTGTGGTGTAAATATTATGTATTTCCCGGGAGAGCACATGGCAAACTTTACCATATGTATTAAGATAATGAATTCAGATATCAAAAGCTGATACTTCAATTATGATGTGTTTACGAGCGTTTAAATTATTGATTACGTCCGTCCTAATTTGCATATTACCCATTAGGCTTTCCAATATACGAGATGGGTGATACTGAGAAATCGGCAGATGCCGGGGATACATGGACAATGAATTCCTGGTTATAGTTCTGGAATAATTTAAAAGCTGCATTAATATATGGTAATTAAGCATTTTAATGTCATGCAATCAATTAAAACGAAACAAACTGGTTCAGATGCAAAGTATGTCATCTTTGATGATTATATATGATATATTAATGCTATGATTTTTTCTTCATCCTGAACAATGTGGCAGAGATTTATTATATATGTATCTGATGTAAGACCTTTGATGTATTCTGTATATTTAATATTTCTAAGAAATTGAAAATCACGTATAGGGACAATCCTTACTCTCTGAATTGACAATACTTATCCACATGACATTGTGTATTTAAAACCCCCATCCTTCTTAATATTTTATCAAGAGCCATGAATGCCCAAAGGATATGCTACTTAGCAGTGCGGGCTCCTGCTGCCCCCTGGCACATACCGGGTACAAGAAAAGTTAATGCTAACTTTCAAAGGGCCATAACTCTCGCTTCTGAAGCAATAAAACTGAAACTCAACAACATTAACTCTATACAGTAATAAACAATTCCACAAACTTAAGTTTGATTGAAATTTCATAAATTACCAATGTGATAGATAATGTTCTGGACAGAAATTGCTAACAGACGGATGACCAGCGCCATAATAAAATACCTCCCTTCGGGCGTATAAAAATGGACTTATCCATCTTTCATTTTGGAATGTACCATTACTTGTTAAAAGGGGAACCAACTAAAAATGTACTGACTGCATAAAAAACTGCAGATCATGATCAGAATTAAAGTCAGAATCACTTGCCACTGGCACGGTAAGTTTTGAACTCTTAAAAAGCTCCCGCTGGTGCATGTTTAGGGCTTTAAACACAATTTCATCATTATTCCCTTCATGTGTGGGTTGGCTTATTAAAAAGTAACTTTTCCATCTGGCACACAGGTTGCAGATGAACATTTATTAAATTTTGTCCTTTGAAAGAGAAGCAGATCTACAGCAGAATAGTGATAGCATATTTGCCTCAGGATTACATGGTCAAGGGCTCGATCCCCGCTAATGGTAATATCACTAGGCAAGACACATTATTTCACATTGCCTCTCTATCTACTTTGCAGGTTGATTCCAGCGAGTCTTAAAAACAATTGATCTATGCCGTATTAAAGACAAACAATAAAAAAAATAGTATAGAAAACAGTAACAGAACTGCTAATTCATCTGATGCCCACCTGACTGCCAAAGTGATGCTGACACTGTGATATGGAACCCAGTTCACACCTTTATTCATAGACAACTGGAAATCTGTACGCCATTTTCATTATTGTTAAAGGACAGAAATATAAAACTGCCAGAGAAGGGAAAAACACCTATGTGTTCAGTCAATGCATGGCTACCTTTGTACCTAATGTTTTATCCATTAAAGTCATTTGATGATTGATCGCTTCTTGTTTTTTCCATTGCCGTTCTTTTGTACAAATGAGGCTTCTTTATAAAAAATTGCTGTAATACAATATTTTCTTTTATTGCAGAATCATATAAAAAATACTGCACTACATCAATTTTGTAAATTACTTTTAATTCAGAAAACAATGTCAAGGTCAGTAACCCAGAATTCTTAAGAGGCTGTCTCACTGACTCTAATTTTTCAAAATTAAAACTTGCAGCCCTGATGGGAATAAAAAAATAGATTTTAAAGATCTCTAAATTGGTTATTTTTTTATAATAAAAAAATCATCAGTTTCATAGGAATTACAAATAAATAGTAATAAACACTTCAACAAAATTGGATTGAAAGTGCATTAATTACCAATATGGTAGATATTGTTCCGGACAGAAACTAATACGGAACGGACAAATAGCGCCATAACGTAATAGGTCCCTTCGGGCATACCAAAGTTGACTTGTCCATTTTACTATTTTTTTTTTTATTACAGAAAAATAAAAAATTTAGAGACTTCTTAACTCAAATTTTGTATTCCCATCAGGGCTGCAGCTTTTTTAACAAGAGCTGTCAGTAGGACAGCGTGCTCGACTTTTTTAGTGCTTGCCAATAAAACAAAACTTTGACAGTTAAGGGCACACAAGACTTTAACTAGGAATTTCTAAGTACAAATCAAGAAAATTTTTCACAGAGTTATCTTCTTTTGCTTACAGATAGGTACGATGGTACATAAGTACTCCAACTTTCAAAGTAATATCTCAAATGGTTAAGTTAACAAGTGGACAAGAATGAAAATTTTAACTGAGTTTCTAAGTCAAAAAGGGCCATAATTCAAATAAAATCCTTGACAGAATTACCTTCTCCTGCCCATGTTTGGGAATCATGATGGTAAACAAGTATTCCAACTTTCAAATTAATATCACAAACAGTTCAGTCAAAAAGTGGACTGGTACGAAAAACTTAACCAAGATTCTAAGTCGATAAAAGGCCTTAATTTTTAAAACAAATCCCTGACAGAGTTACCTTCTCTTGCGTACAGATGGGGGTAATGATGTGAAATAGCATTAAAAGTTTCAAAGCAATATCTCAAAGGGTTAAGGCAATAAGTGGATTTTACCCATATTCAATGTATTTTCTAAGTCAAAAAGGGGCATAATTCTGTCAAAAACCTTGACAGAGTTATGTCCTCTTGTCTGTTGATGAAGGTCGTGATGGTAAACAAGTATGGTAAGTTTCAAAGCCATACCTCTAATACTTTTGAAATAAAGTGGGGTGGTACGAAAAACTTAACCAAGGTGTGACGCCAACGCCGACGCCGACGCCGGGGCGAGTAGGATAGCTCCCCTTTTCATAGAAAAGTCGAGCTAAAAAAAAAACAGTTTCGCAGGAATTACAAATAAATAATTATTCTTGTTTGAAACATAATTCTAGAGGTTGTGTCCCTTTTCTTGCACTGTTTTTCTGTTGTCATATTGTTTTGCTATATCACCTTACTTGCATTTTCATATTTTAACTCATGCGCTTTGTGTATTACATGAACCAATGCTTTCAAAATTGACGTTTTTAATATGTAATCATTCAAGACAGTAAAATCATAAAAAGCAAAATTTCTGTGTTACCTGAGACCCTGCTTGCATCTGAATGCATGAAGTCATATCTTGGATTACATGGTTAATATGACTTTCTTTAATGCTACCTGAGTAAACTGGTCGAGAAGTGTAGAATGAACAGCAAAACTTTGGTGACGAGTTTCAGTGTGGAATAGATTTACCCTCTTTTACTATACTTGTCAATTTATCTATTGACATAGGACTATAAACCCTTTAAAATACCCTGTCACTTTGGTTGATTTTCCGTTTTACAGCAAAGCAAAGGAACGGTAATATAAACCCTTTCCCTGCCTGAAGCAAGTAATCCTGACTTGGCCATCAGCGCAGATCATGATCATCCTGAACACCCAGACAGTGTGATCATGATCTACACTGTTCGATATTTTCAGCTAACACCCCTTTAAACAATCAATGGCACATTCCTAACTGACAGATGGACAAGTCCATTTTAGAAATTCTGCGGAGTATGGTAAAGGTCAAGAATCTGTGAAAGGAATAAGCCGAATTTTATGTTTATTCTGAGTTTATGCGTGAAAGTCAATTAGAGTGGAAAAACACGTTTTCATTAAACAAATTTTCCCCTTTTAAGCTTGAAATTTCCTGTTACTAATTCGATCTAAGCAGATTATTTCATGTTCATTTACTTTTTGTATGTAAAGCTGTAGCACCTATTACCATTACTTCATGTCACAGAGCAGGGCGATACTTTGCTCAGATTCTATAATACCATTAGTAATGCAATAGCTTCATATCCCTTTGGGAGGCATTTAATGCAACATGCACGTTAATGCCTCATTTTAAGAGAATTTTTGTGTGATACTTTTGTTTAATGTTTCAATCAAAAAACCAAAGCACGAAAATGTAGATTCTTAAAAAAAAGTTTTAATCTCACTTGCAAACCTCATCAAGTTTCTTGAAATTCCATTATGCATACATTTTTTTTTTAAATCTATGTTTATCTTGAAAAAAATATCCTGTAGGTGGCCAGTGATTCTGCCTTTGTGACAAATGCAGATCATGATCAGCCTGCACATCCATGACATCAGGCTCTGTTGTTTGCTGCCTTTTTCCTGCTCAGTCTATTCCATTTACATAAGCACCAGTCCATTTTGAAAATTAAGTAGGGCAAAGGGTTCAAATAAATCTACATCAAATACTTACCCTGACATCTTTCTTGAATCTCTCAACGTTTTTTATGTTCGTTACATCGTCGAACCCGAGAAGCATGACCATCACATCGAACACGTACAGCAACACGTTACCAAGGTGACAGTCATCTGCGCTATCATCTTCGGCTACCACTATCAGCGTCAAACTGAAATTACAGCATTAAAATACCTTTCCAAGATGATTTAGATGATTTTTTGCACTCATGGTGCCCAGATGTCGTCTTTCACTTGCACTGGTGCATCAAACACTAGTATTACTGTAAAACTGAATGCCCAATTATCCTGCCAAACATATAATTATCTTCACACACGAAATTATCTTCTATTTCAAAATCAGCCACTTACTTTCCCCCAATATCCTTCATCTGTTTTAATGTAACTGATTGGTTTTTTTTTGTTTTTTTTCTTGATTTCTTCTCATCCCTAAATTGTCTAAATTGTTTGCAAAAAGTTGTAATTTCTCCCCACCCACTATCTTTAACCTTAGAGCAATTGACTTTGGATCTATGATAGTAAGAAACAACCTAGTTTGAATATTTATGTGCTATTTTGTGCTATTTTGTGTTGTTTTGTAGTCAGGCTTACCAGTCCTCTACTAATGTAGTACAACTGTACTAAGAAACTAGGTTAATTTTTTTAATATAAAAAACCCCCCCCAATTCGAAGCCATGATAAACATTTCACTTTTCTTGCAACCCGTCAAATCCTACAAAATTCTCAAATATTCATTTGATAGTATCAAGTGTAACAAGTCCAAGGGCCATAACTCTGTCAAGCCTATATGAGGTCTTTGAAAATTATGACTGGTCCATGTCATAAAAACTTAAGTTATCCACTGGGTTTCATTTAAAACAAAACCCCACATTCTGGGTTGTAATAAGATAAAAAATGTACCTGTCATGGAATGACTTCCATACAATTTTAGAGTCATCAGTGACTGTTGACAGTAGCTCCACGTCATGTGATCTGGCAAACATGTGCACTCCATTCAAGGATCCTATCACTGGAAATGGTAACTGAAAAGGAAGAAATAAACATCTGAATTTTTAGGTATCTGTACGTTTATGTGTTCATGTTGCTCTGCTGAACACAAATCAGTTGCTATGGGGTGGGGGTGTGGGAGCAGGTTAAATGAAACGTCAACGTCAACGTCCCCTACTGGTATGGAGCAACCTACTGGTATGGAGCAATCTACAAGGGTGTACCAATTTATGGTATGGTAAAGGTAATACAATGAAAATACCGAGTAATGTTTGAGCCCTAAGCGTGACCTTGACCTTGAGAGTAGGTGTCTGGTTGTTGTGCATGACACACCTTTGTGGTAACGGTAACCACTGTGTGAAGTTAAGTTTTTCATATGACCGGAAGGGGACTATAATAAACCTAATTAACATAAAATGTATGGAGACACTTTTGCACCTAAGCCAGGGATCAGTTTTGTTGAATTTGTGAAAAACAGCAAAACTGGAGATATCAGATATTTAGCAAAACTGTTACTTAATAATTCCCCCCTCTCTTCGCCCCCACCTTTCACAAAGAGTTACACACACCCTCGGAGCTTCTATTAAAGATTTACACAGTATGAGAGATCATAAATGATCAAAGTACCTATAATCTTCCTGTCTCTTCAGTAAAATCTTTATTCAGTTTAATACTTATGAATTAAGTG
>JAFMSR010001814.1:0-24918 GCA_022818135.1 Saxidomus purpurata
AGCATCTAAAAAATGAAACAAGATTAAGTATTTCAAGAAGAATTTATGGATATATTTGATGTTGACTGACTCCAGAGGTTAAAAACCACAAATTGAGAGTTCTAAATTACAATTTCGCTTAACGATAGTGCCGTCAAATTTGACAAGTCATTTAGCAGTTTTATTGGTCAGAGCTTTTTTCATTTGATCATGTCATCATTTGATCATGTCATCATTTGATCATGTCATCATTTGATCATGTCATCATTTCAGAGAAATCACTTCAATCACAATGTCGCTATTTCTCGATCACCATGTGCACATCTGTAGGCCCCAAAATATTGCATTCTGCGATCATTGCGATTCATTTTTGTGTGAATAGGCATTTTTTGTCATATACTTATTTTTATGACTGCATTTAATTGATTTCACTTGAATCAGCAGTGACTTAAGACATTTAAAAGTAGTAAGAAATTCGATTCTTGAAAGTTGCAGACGGCGTGTTAAGCAGTAAGATCTATTTCTTATTATTGTAGATGAGTTATTGGCGACAGTTTGAACATGGCATGCTGTCCCGAGAAGCAACCAGAAAATTGCAAGAATGCACAGAGGTTGCTGCTGACCACAAAGGAAAGTATGTAAACATTTTTGTCTTTTCAGCTCACATTTGAGTCCATGGCCTTTATCTCAAAATAAAAGATATTGTAGATTATTTGAATTGCTTATGCAAAAGTCGTAGGATTAACAGTACGGTACACTTTCCATTCTACTTATTTTCAGTAAGCGAAAGAAATACTAGATCAAACATAGTTGTTTGATTTTATCATGGCAGGTTGACGAGATAACATCAAAAGGAGGTTCGAATTTCAAGTATGTGTATAGTTAAAGGTGAATAACTCTTGAGAATAATTTGAATACATACATAACACAGTTGTAGAACTTTTCTCGTTTCAGGTTTATTGACGTCGAAGATGTGAAGAAAAGCTGGCAAATGCCATCAATTTATCCGAGACTCGTATGCATGATTTTTATCGGTTTATACATAATAACACATGCATATTTATTCAAGTATCAATAGTTATATGTTTATATATATTTGTCCATTTAAAACAACTACGACATATGCAATGTCGTCTGATCAGGATTCAAGTTGTTAGCCTTTAGCATCGCAATTCTACAAAACACCCCTATTCAAGGAATATACTTGTCCAAATTTGAAGTAAGAAGATCCTATTGTTAAATATCTAGGTAAAGATGGTTAAATTAATGCTTAAAAAGTCATTCTACTAACTTATTTCATATTGATACAATAATGTAAAATAAACTAGATGAAACCCGTTTTCTCATTTTTTTCAGAAACGTTTGGTGAAAAGAAGTATTGCAAAAACGGAAGTGGACATAGACAAGGATTCTAGACTATGGATAATGTTCCGAATGGAGAGACATAGGGCTTTCTATATAATCGTCTACATTATAATTGCGTTAGATATGATAAATGTTGCCTTGGCAATCACCAGCGAATTTCACGAGCACTTCATAGCACAGAGGAATGTCTTTCGCAGTATAAATTTTGTATGCGTGGTCCTCTACGTAATCGAATTTCTTCTAAAGGTAATTTTAATTGCATCCTTCAACTAAGTTTAAGTTGATTCAAAACACCATTTACTATTGCGTGTGATCTTTCAAAACGTATCAAAATTCCAGATTTTAGTTTGTCCGATTAACTCAGACACAAATTATTTCGTCATAAATTGCCTTTTATAATATAGAAATTTCTTCAAATTTTCGACAAATTACTTTTTATTAGGCATTGGTTTAGCATATTATTACAATGTCGTGCACTTACAAGTTAAAGTTATATTATTAGTGGTCCTGAATGAATACCGTAAATACATCGAATGTGTTTTGTTTGGTGTGACAATGTTTTTGGTTTAGTTAAATTCTTTTTAGAATATCAAGTTCAATTGAATATATCCTAATTATTTTTCATGATCAGGCAATTTAGGTCACTTATAGATCGAAGTTTATATTGAGTCTAGACAGGAAACGTAAGGAGACCAAGCTTTTCATTCTCAATTTGGTCAATGATTATTAGCTTTACCTTATACTATACTATACTATACTATACTGTATTATCTATTTAAAAATTTGTCTCAACTTACATTAATTGCTCTCGAGACATCAAATGGAATTAGCAGAACTATCGATTCTCAAAAAGCTTAGATAAGTTTAATCTTCACTTACGCAAATTGGTATCGGGCATACTGATTTAGCTGATGTTTCGTTGCTGTTGTTGTTTGTAAAGATGGTGGATCAAATAACCGTATTATATACTGTAGGCACAGTAATTTTTATGATATGACTGCTTGTTTTTCCGAATGAGTCTAATTGTATGTAAACTTTTATTTCAGGTTATTGTACAAAAGAAAGCGTACCTAAAGAATACATGGCACATCCTTTGCATTGTTATCATAGTGATAGGAATGGTTGATGTCATCCTTAGTTTCCTTCTGCCGTCTGTTTTCGGGGAACTACACGGATCCGTTCATGTTGTTTCACTGGTATTCATCATCCTGAGGACAATCCGAGCATTTCGACTGCTTGAGGTATCATTAATGTTTTAATAGTAGTAATGTTTGTTATTCAACTCCAACATTAAACACTGGTTTATTCAAATTCATTACCTTTTAAGTCAAAATTTGAGATTTAGCTCCAAACCTAAAATTTAAAAACCTTGTATCAACATTTTTACTTCAAATTTAGAATAAATTATGTATATGCCCATGTTTTGACTATTGTCCATTCTCATGGTTGCTTTTATACGCCAATTTTTTGCCAATTTGGCCAGGTAGAGCCACACTGTCCCTGGTCACTAGAAAACCGTGTGTGTGGGGAGGGGGAGACAATGGTCCCCCGTCCTCATTTTCTTCCCATTTTTATTAACTTTTGCCTACTCACTATGTGCAAGGGGAGCATGTGCCCAAACTAAATAATAGCAAATCCTTTAGGCGTAAATTGCTGTTCTCCTACTGACAGGTCTTGTTTCACATGACAGGGTGTAATTTCAATTGTAATGCAATCTTTCATATAATACTTTTGTACGGTATATGCCTATTTTTTACACCAGCTTACGCTAAACTGATTTTTCTTGCTTGTAGCCGACAATGCCATATGTGCTTACCTTTGTAAAAACGAGGATGAGCCAGCATCTCAGTTATGGATTTGATGTAGGCCGTGGGTTTGTGGCAGGGGAAGAGGAAGTTCGAAAACTTGTCGATCACATGTCTGATCACAAAGACATAGCCAAGTCTCTAAAACAAATGAGTGACAATAGCAGATTAGATGTTATACGGTGTCTAGGTAAAGTGAAAAAAACAACATCCATTAGAATATATTAATTTCACTTGAAAGTATAATAGAAATTTCAATTTTTTGAAAATATATTTTTACACTAGACAATATGTTTGTTGTATTAATAACGATATGATAAATCAATAAATCAGTGAACGAAATTGCTTTTAGTCGGTACCAGATATTTTTTTTATACTAAAGACAGCATTAACGTGTAGCCTAATATTGCCCACACCTTTGATGTAGTCAATTTGTATAGGTCATTAACGTATTCTAAACAGCTACGATTTCTTCAGAAATACATGTATAAATAGAACTTGAATAAAGCTTACCTTTTGGTTTGTTATGTAGGCATGTTGACCAAGCAGCATCCGGATATAGCTTTATCCATTAAGACCCGCCAGGCAATCCGCAGCGTTCTCAATCAAATACGAGATGGCATTCATGATCTGTTAACAGATGGTATACTTGAAGAGGCTGAGGGGAACAAATTAGAAAAGGTTTCTACATAACTTCTCTCTACGCAAACCGAAACTCAAAATTTGCATATGTTTTCATGTATATTTATGTTTCCGGTATGTGTTTGAAACGTTGTTGAAAAAACGAGAAAATCAGAAAATACCAAAATGCATATAAATAGTATGACTTAAGTCAGACACTTACATAGCATGAGCAAACATATGTAAAGAAAATTAGTGTTATAAATCTGAACACATTCTCTAATGGCTGACCTGAGTACACACTTTTTTTACATTTTCGTCATTCCTCGTCACTTTAGTGTGAACGGAATATTAGAAAATTCTGAAATGAATTTGTAAACGTTCATTGATACTTCAGTGTGATCTTATCACTTTAAATTCCTGAAATATATTAGGTAAGATTCATTATTTCTATTTTCACGTAAACTGAAATAAACTTTTACTAAAACGTCTCGAAATACTTTAATTATAGAACGACACTTGTGATCATATTTCAGAAAGTAGAGGAACGAATGAAGAGATTACAATCGGCACCACCAAGTCTTCCTATACCGCCACCGGATAAAATGTTGAAAAATGTGTCTTGGCTGAGAAATGACGAAGAACTGATGGAATTCATTAAGGTACATTTTCCCGGCAAACCTTTACAATGAAATATAATTTTATGTCCAGCTCTAACATAAGCACAACTTCCGGTTTGCTATCTTTTAAGGAAGTTTCAGAATAGGAGATGAAATTGTTAACTAATTTAATGACGAAAAATAATGTTTAACATGAAAATCGTTTCAGGAAAAGGCGAAGTTGCTTAACTTTGACTACGATGACGTTGTTATGAAGGAGGGAGATCCAGCTGGAGGAATATTCATAATAATATCCGGCATGGTCAGGGTGAGTAAAAAGCTAAAATACAAAAACCATGGATGAGTATGCCAACATATACAAAGAGTGAAATAATGAACCTAGTATTAAGAGTGGTTTTAAAATTATTTATATGAAATATATTTAACATATTTACCTGGATCGAAAATATCCAAGAAAATGACTCGAAAACAAACATTCAACTGAAAAATATGTATACGGTCCTAATATTTTATCTGTTTCCAGCTAGAATCCTCAAATCCATCAGGTAAACCAATAATCGCCTTACAAGAGAAACCGTCAGGAACAACATTACAAATAAAAACGTATGTGTTAGATTTCATGACAGCTGGTAACATTATTGGCGAGATGGGACTGTTGACGCACAAACACAGATCAGCCACCGTTATCTGCGAAACTTCTGTCCAGGTAAGAATGTTGGGGGAAATGTTTTCTCTTCTCATTTCATTCTCTGCTTCCTTTCTTCTGATTTTTATAAAATATTGAAATCGTCAGGGGTAATCCTGTAGTTCACTCCGCTTCAACCTAATGTCAAGTTACTGGCAACGGACTTATCAAATTCACAGAATTTTAAACAGACCTAGGAAAGGTTTGTCATATAACTGATATTAGCAGTCCTAACTTCTGACCAAGCAATAACTCAATAGTTTGGACAGATTTAACTTCACAGACAACCGTAGTTGTTATGTGCATACATTTTACTTTTCAGTTGCTGTACATAAGCCTTGAGGACATGGAACATGCATTAAGAAAGTTCAGCAGGGGAGATGAACCCCTAGAATACAGGCTATGGCATGTCTGTGCAAACCGTATTGCTGCTAACATACTTATGAAGCAGTCGGCGTTCCAGGTTTACCTTCCATCTTCAATTCTTCTTGAACCTTTCAAATTGAACGAATATTTTCTTTCTTTTTTCTGTTTAAACGTTTTGAATGCTGTACGATGTTTTTGTTTGTCTGAATAATACCGTTCCTATTTTGTTTTATTTTTCACTTGAGTGATTCCAAGTTTTAATAGATAAAGTTGTTTCTATGCCACACTTGATTCATTGCTATCTATTATCTTCAAAATGTTTGACAAATAACGACGAAATACATGAGAACGTTGTTCTTGCATGGGGCAGTAGGTTTTTTCAATGGTCTGTCATCATCGGTATTGATCTGAATTGAAGAGGCTCTAAGATAGTTTCTGTTCATTTGAAACAGTTTATTTTTATATACCTTGCAGGGCTGGACCAAGGAGAAGATCAAACTACGACTAGAAAACTCTTACCTTGCAAGCACAAACAACGATCAGTTTATTGTTGACTCCTCTATGTCCGACGTTGTCCTCATAAGTGGTTGGTTAAAACTTTTATTGGTTCTTTTAATAATACTTTACTCGTTGAAACAGTTGCATTGTAAGATGTGAATAAAGTAAATTAACATAAACAAAATACTATAAAGTCGTATTGAAGTGTGTTTGTGTAGGTAATCTCACTGTTATACCTATTTGCCTTTTCTTCAAACAAATTAATACATTTGATTTAAACTAGCTCTCACTTTTGTCAAATTAGGTGCTGCGAAAAATCCATTTGCGGATGATGTTTTCGAGGGCCCTTGCTACATTCCATGGACAGTATTTAAGTTAGATCTGTTCGTAAGTAAATTCATTTCAACTATAAGGTACAAAAAAGTTGCTTATAAGCAGTCGTCGCAATCATTTAATTGTTCATCAGACAAGGAGGCAAAACCTGTTCACAAATATTTGTGTTTGTTATCGTTACTTTAATTTGAGAGGCAATTGCTCAAGTTAAGGTGTGGCTTTGCCTAGCTGTATTTGAGTTAGAATATAAAGAGTGGCACCTCTTAGTGCTTATACATCAATACAACGTTGTCAAACTTACGTTTAATCCTCGCTGTTGTTCTTTTAATATCAAATTATGTCCCGTTCAAACATATTCCTTTTATGACGTGCTTGTTAATTACGTACAACTCAGCCAGTAGCCGGAAATCTTAGGACAGTTCAAAAATAATCTATTAAAATAAAATAAAACCTCTCAAGATGGTCAAAACAGCTAAAACATAATTATCTTTTAATAGCCAGACGAGTCTATTACCCCCGTGGTCATTCTGGTAGTTCCTACAGATGTAGGCCAGCCTATGCACGGTCATGGTAAGAAGGCGGAGCTGCAGCGTGGACATGGTGCTTTCGTAAACTCTCTGAGCCAGCTGTGTCTGCGACATGCGTCAAAGCATAGGATCAATGTTGAATCGAAATGGAGGGTAAGTTTTACTTAGTAGATTGTGATTGTCAATATGGCATTGTTTTTCAATATTATGTGGCTGTTTGAATATAGATCTCGTTTCCTAATCAAAAAAATAAATTCTCATAAAAAATACTCACTTGTCTCCTTAGAATGACAAAAAGGTGCTTGTGTTAGTACTTAAAGAAAAGTATCAAATATACAACTAGTGATATTTTTGTGACCTTCCGAATAGGTTAAGTTGGCATGTTATTCTTTAGTTTTGTAATGATTTACATAAATTACAACTAAAAGGCGTTCGCTATCGTTTCCTATATGTATATGGGGCAAACAAAGTTTCCTAACTAAAAAAATGTTTTCGAACTTGATATGTGGACCGGCAGTCAAATCTGAAAAAAGAAATATGAAGTGAAAATGTCACCAGCCCTGATCTTGAATTATTTGCCCTTGAAAATACCATTTAGATACATAAAGAAAAGCCAGAAGTTTTCCATGTACATATAGTAAAGGTTCTCGATGAACATATAGATAAGACCGATTTTGAGTTCATATTAACATGTTTTTTGATGTTACTAAACATCATGAATATCCATTTTAGCATGATTGTTTTAAAGGTTGCACACAAATACAACATGCGCATCTCTCGAAGTATCTGACCCTTTGGAATGTTCATAATATTCAAAACGATTGCGTGCAATTCGTTGTGTTTCGTTTTGATTCAAACAATATTTATCCAATAAATGCATATACAATATGTCTATTAAATAACAGCAAAGATCAAGTAGAACTTACTTTGGTAACAGCAGGTTTTATGTTATAATACGAGTGTGCTTGCAGTTTATTTATGATAACCATTTTTTTAAATATATTAAACAGTTGTATATTACGTACTATTCATGGTAAACAAAATGGATTTACTTTATACTAGTAGAAAGTTGCCGTATTTGTAATTGGTTAGAATTTCTAAACATCATTTAGTCGAATAGGTTTGAGTTAGATAGAACAGACTAAGTTGGAGGAGTAATTAGAGAAAGTTGTGGTTGTAGGTTAATGTAAGGTGTGTTTATGCCTGAGTTGAAATACCAATGGTATAAAAGAAGTTGAGAATGAAGCAATTGAGAATGAAGAACCGTGGTCACAAGGATTACATGAAATCTGGTGCGACCTTTTTATCAGAATACACAGAGGCTATTCGTGTAGTTTGCAAGATTAGTGTAAAGTAAGAGCTAAGTATACGTAGCATTCATTAAACTGACGACTAATTCAAAGCATTTCTTTCATAGTAGTTTAAATAATGCCTATATCAAATCTCTTTTTGTGGTGCGTATGATCAATTGTTGAACATACAAGATGATTAGAGGATTCATTTCCTCATGTTTCTGTTACCATACAGCATAGTTGGTAATGTTACTGGAGCTACAATGTTGTTAGTAAGTTCAGTGCGTGCACGTTGGAACATAGGACAAGTAAAGAAGGTATGATATGTCTTTTCGATGTCCCAATATGCACACCTAGGTTTGTCCATTATGTTTTATGAGTACAAATATTCTTGAAGAGAGCTGCAGTGTGTTCTAGGTCTTGTATTTTGTGTTTGGCGTTTGCGATCACCAGCATTGTAGAATGTTGGAATTTGTTGTTAAACAGTTCAATTTGCGTCTGAAAGTATCTATAGTTGGGCAGTTCTTCTAGTCAAGAGTTAGTTGGTTCCTAGCCCTAACTACTGACGGTATGAAAGAGTTTGCCAATCGCTGTGTATGACATGTGATACCTCTTGGATAATTAGCATTTTTTTGATTATAATTAGATGCCTGACCGACACTTGCGTGTTCAAGAGAAGAGAGATACTCGGGTGTAAAGTTATTCTTCATTTTGTAGAACAGGGTAAGCTTGTGTTTTGTCTGCTAATTTTGAGCGGTTAAAGCCTGCTTCCGTGTAAAGATTGAAAAATGATAAAAGTTTAGTTATACCGGTTATGAGCCTGCACGCTTCTAGCTGCACTTTTTCCAATTCAATCTCGTCTTGTTGTGAAATGTTGTACCGGACAACATCAAAGTATTCTAACAGAGGACGAATAAAGAATTTATTGTTTCAGATGCTTTTCTATCAAGGATAAACCAAAGTTTTCTCATGATATTTGTGCGTTGCCAAGCTTTAGTTTTTATGGTCTCGATGTGTTCATGCCCACTATCATCGTTGGCCAAAATCAAACCAATATGTTCACATTTAAGTTCATTGTAAGAGGAGGATGGAACGCTTTGTGTATCTTTCGTGAAACCAATAGGAACTTGGTCTTACTTGGTCTGAAATCAGCTATCCATCTTTCCGCCCACTCTGATATTTTCCGCAAATCTGTGTTAAGCGATGCAGTAGCTAAGATCTTACCCTGTTCTACCAATATCAAATACAATACCATTTATAAAAAGAATAAAGAGAAGAGGACCAAGAATTGAACCCTGAGGAACACCTGCAGTTATAGAGACAATTTTAGTAGATGATCCAGATGAAACTATTTTGCGTTCTACCGGATAGAAAATTCTGAAACCAATCCTAAAGTTAACCTGTTATGCTAGAGTTTATGCAATAACCCTCGGTGCCATACACGATCAAATGTTTTTGATATGTCGCAGAAAACTGCTCGAACTTCTTTGCCTTCGTCGACTGCTAGGCAGCAGGTATTACAGATGGAAACAAGTTGATTGGTTGCGGAGTTGTTTGGAACGAATCCCAGATCGTAGAGAAGTGTTAGTGTTATGTGTTTGAAAAGGTTGGAAGACATGTTTATGTAGAATCTATATTTTTTCTAGAACTTTGCTAATGATTCAAAGAAGTGATATGGGTCTGTAATTCGATACAACGTACAGATCGTTTTTCTTATGAACAGCGCAAGCATGAGCTAATTTCCAATGTGATGGTACCATTCCAAGATTAAGAAATTATTTGAATAGGTTGTAGAGTGGATTAGCGGCAACTGTTTGCTTAGATCATTTAGTTAGTTTGTGATTTAAGAATTAGTTTAGAAGGTTAGCTTCATCATTTTCATCAGATAGCACATTTCAATTATCACAATTATCTAAATCTTTTTCTGATTTAGACGATCACGACGGTGAGATAATGTTTTAAGTAATTTCAAATAATTGGTTGTAGTTCAGTTTTCTTTCTTGACTTTCTCTGCAAGTTCTTGTGTTAGTTGCTTCTTTGCATTTCTTAACAGATATATCGTTTTGTTCCTTAAATGTTTGTAAACGTTCCAATGCTGTTGACTTTGTGTTCATTTTGCTTTGTCATATGCTCTTTCGCGTTTTCAGATCTAATGTAGTTATGCATCCAAGGTGGGTCTAATTGTATAGTATATTTATTATAGTTTTCGAGTGATGATGCTTTCATATGTATTACTGTCAGTATGATATAGTGTGTTCCAGTCAAAGGCGGGCGCATCAAGACGGCAGAAAACCGAACAGTACCTGACATTTTAGTCTAAGAAGGGATCGCCTACTCCTGATACTTTAATAAAGCATGTTAATGACAGAAGAAAGAGATCATGGGTATAGTGTGAACGTTCAGTGTAATGAGTGGGTACATTTATAAATGTTTCGTTTTACAGAAAGTGCAGAATGCCAAAAGTCTTGGAACGCTGTTTAAACAGTCAACGGTGCCTGTAAAGGAAAACGAGGCTTCACACGTCAGATTTGAGAACGGTGCTCCAAGGTGAGAAATACACAAGCTTTCTTCAAACATTTGAATAACAAATGTGGGAAAGGGTTTAATGTGAATGCTTGCTTTGTGGGCATTCATCGCCTACGTGTGTTTGTATGTCTGGTCTGGGTAGTTTATATGTTTTTTTAAGTTTTACCTTTCTAAAAACGGACTTTTCCACCTTTAGTTTGGGCAGTACCATTAACTCTAAAGGGGCACTCACTGAGTGAAGATTATGATCTGCATTGGTCACAAAGCCATACATCCATTTGCCACCAACAGAGTTAACCGCTTTGATTAATTGCGCGTAAATTCTTCACGTCTCTATCTCGATGTATCGGTGGCCTATAAACGCATCGCTACCCCCTCCCCATTCATATTTCCGGTCTTCAGGTCGATATTAGTTATTTTAGCTGCAGGCACTAATATCTAATATTCCTGACTGCCCGGGAGGAAATGGGGAGGTAAAATGTTATTTTAGTTTAAACTATTTAGTAAGGTATTATACCAGCAATCCGATATGTAAACTCATAGCGTGTAAATTTGTTTTCTAATTGCTGATTAAACTGCTATTCACTTGTAACTTTTTACCTAAACATAAAAAAAGTTTGTTTTCACTTTTATTTTGTCTTTTAATTTCTCTAAAATATACAAAATTAGAACAAGTTTATCTTGTTAAAAGTAGGCCTTTTGGGGCAAAGTCTTTCTTTCACTGGCCTTTTGGTTTGATTTTTTACCGCACTGGTGTGTTTCTGGACTAAAACCTTGCAAGGATCACATAATGCATATATACACGAATGTGTACTTTATACTATATCCTTTGAACGCCTGTAACGTAATAAACCGTATACGCGGGTTAAGACAGGTTTGGCCTTCCATAGAAGTGACAGTTACCGTATGGAACACGTTTTGTCTGTATGAATTTAAAGGCTATGCCGACAGCTCCTGACTGTTGAAAACTCAGACGTCCGAGGCAAATGCTGACACTTTAAGACAACCTTGAAAATGACCTTGGACACAATTTTACCAGCTTTGAAAATTTTCATTTTACCAACGTAAAGACATAAAGCAGACATGTCGTAGTCAAACCTAGGTATATTGACATCTTATGAGAACTTGAAATTGACCTCTCGTTAGCAAAAAAAAACAAAAAAAAAACAAGTCCATGCGCAGGTTAGCAGACAGGGTGGGCATGCTGAAAAACCAGGGCTGGGCTGGTGGACTGGGCTCGTGGACTGGGTCCAGCTGGACCCAAGGTTAATGGACTCCCTTGAATTTAAGGTCAGAGTTTCAAAGACACCACCTTGTTCCGGAATAACCTCTTACTAATTGGTGATAATGGCTATCAAGAGAGTACATAATTTTGATAAGTTGACAATGTATAAACAATCCGGAGGGTTCGGAGAAGGGTCAATGTTTACAGATTTTGAAGCCATACACTTTTAGATTGAATATGTGATGCCTGTCTACTATGTTATATTTTTAAAATGGTATATAAAGGTAACGTTGGTAGGTAAGTTAGTACGATAAGGCTCGTAAGTTCATTAGTAAAGTGTACACATATGCATTACTTTGCAGCTACATAAGGTAGGGAACGTTTGGGTTTTTAAATGATAATTTAAAATAGTTAACTTAATTTAATCAGTTTAAAGACCTTAATTTTCAAAAGTGAACAGGATATTATTTTCTTATCTTCAACAGCCAGTTCAAACCAGACTGGCATGGGTAAATTAAATAGGGAGAAATGCTATCTAAATGTTCATGAAACTAAGCTGTGTTTATATCTTTGGAATTAAAACAGACCAAACCTATTATACCCCAACACATACCCCGCAAAGGAAGTTTGAAAGGGGGAATACTGGAGTCATCATGTTAGGATTGGTTTGTCTTTTATCAACTGGCAATCATTTTTAAGTTTATGTTTTAAAACTTAATAATTATTCGTACAATTTTAAAACCATTCATCTTATATGACCCGCCCCCACCCCCCAATAATACTGTAACTAATACAATAAAACCCTAATACCTTTATGTGATACAATAAAACCTAATACCTGTATATCATCACAAAGTGTACCTATTGCTTACTAATAGCATGTACTTGATTCAGATCATTATAATGACTCCATTGAGTAAACGATGCATATCACTTACAGTCATTATTGCCTGCTAATGAAATGCCATGCATATCACTTACAGTCATTATTGCCTGCTAATGAAATGCCATTCTAGCCTCAACAAGGAACAATAATGCCTCTTTAACCTTATGACCACGAGGTCATGACCCTATCGTCTGGGAATTCATGGCCTTGAGACTACAGGTCCACGGCCTTGGGTCCAGCCCACGAGCCCAGCCCAGCCCAACCCACGAGTCCAGCCCTGGTTTTTCAGCATCCCGACAGGGTGACCCCTGCGCGTGACCTCTGAGGTGGGCCAATGGAAATTTTACTTTCATGTTACAGCTCAATCTATTTGCTGACGTATACAACACGCGCAGTAAACCGAAAGTAGCCATAACGTGATGTACAGTGTTTACAAAAACACATGCATGTCTGTCGAGTGTGTAACAAAATATGCCGGTGTGCAAAGGTTATACTTTATTTAGTTTGGCTTTCGGAAAAATATTTCCGTGTTCATGGCGACACTTATTACATACTTTTAACTTCCATCCAGAGTCGAAACTGCGCTTCTCAATAATTCCCGATCAAGCCCGAAGTCCGTCCCAACGGAAACGAACAATTATATTGCTGTTATATTACTAATTTGCTTGTTGGTTATGATATTACCACACACAGCATATACCCTTTTAGAATTCACTTATCGACCGACTTGTTTTTGCCGATTTATGACTTTTATCGAAAGCAATGATTTAACTAAAAAGTAGGTCACAGAGGGGTCAAATGTAAAGATAGACCCCAAGAATTATACATTTCCGTAATACTACTCACCAAGATGAAGATAACAGTGTATCACACGATAAGATTCTAGACCAGTTTTGTTTAATCCCCAGACGATAAAAGGGTACACCCTTTTGAAAAAATCACAAAACTGATCATTCGCCGGTTTATATAGGGATTGTATAGGAGTCACATTTATCGAACGAAATGCAATTAAAATGCAAAAAAGATATCCTCACCAAGACATAGAGAATGAAGTATCACATGACAAGATTCCAGAGAAACTTGTACATGGATTGTTTTAGTCATTTTTATCGAAGGCAATGTATTTAAAACTAAAATAGTGTATCGCAAACTTTCATCAAACTTGCTCAGAATGTTCTCTGCAATATGTAGATGATCCCTTTTGTTTTCGGGGTCAGTGACTCAAAAGTCAAGGTCACAGAGACCTCCGCTAGATTTTCCTTGATAACGCACTATGGCTTACAGTTTTCTTTCAACTTTTATAAAACTTGCTCAGAAGTTACCTGTAACATGTAGATGTTCCCTATTAATTTTTGGGTCAGTGAGTCAAAGCTCAAGGTTCCAAATATGAAGCTGTGCGGTCGTTAGCCATATTAAGTTCATTTTCATATACTTATATACTATCGATTGCAAAAAAAAGGTCTAACAACTTATATAAATCGCTCTCGAGACTCACCAATGGAATTAACCTAGACTCACTTAAGATGGAATCAACCTCGAAGACAGAGATAGAAGCAATGTGGAATTACGTTTACGGTGGGTATCGAAAGTGAAACACTGATCTTCAACGCACTACCACTGCACCAAAGTAGCCCAACATTAATGCTCTAACTCACCAGCTTCTGATTGACCAAAACTTAAAACTCTTTGTGTACACGATCGATCAGATTAAATCCTGTTTGTCAAGGTTAAGCTAACACTTTGCTCATTCAGTTGATCTATATTCAACTTTACTTATTACAGGATTACATTACCTGCGGTGAGTGGCGACCACCAAGGTTGTTGCTCGGTATCTTAAAAGTACCAAATTATGAAATATGATCGCATTTATCGATATTTTAATTAAGGTTAGCTTAGTATCCAGACACTCTGGAGTTATGACCCCTTTAATGCCGAAAGTTTAACAAATTACCGCTGCCCACTATCTATCTTGAAATATCCTTTGTCCAGACTTCACCGAACTTTGCCAGTTTTGGGCTAAATGCTGTAAATTGTTCATTTTCACTTGACGAAAATTTCGCGATATTTTTAAGCAGGCAGACTTATTTCCGAATTTTGAATTCAAAAAAGTTCACTAAAGGAGAAGTTTTTAATTGTAAATCTATGTGAAACGAATCTTTTTTGAGATTATCAAATTAGCGAAAAGGAAAAACCGTGAAAACCGTGAAAATTCAATCTTCAAGAATATCAGAAGTATCTAGACAAAGTTCGGAAAGCTTGACATTGGACTTTGCCAAAATATAACACACGTATTTTGTGACAGTTTTAGGATAAGTACTGTTCAAAGTATCATTAGATTAAAATGTTACATGTACGGAGACACGCAACAGTTTTAAGCGGAAAGTTTTCGTTCACAAGTAAACTTACCGCAAAGGAATGTTTGACGTCCATGAGCCATGTCACGTAGAGAGAAAAGAAGAGATTACATTGTCTGCAAAGTCAGACATATCGTTACCGTTTCAGTTTGGACGATACCATTATTCGTTCCTATGAGTGCTCATGAGTGAAACTTTATCGATTGCACAACCGGATGAAAATCACATTTAAGATCTGTGATGTCGTGTCAACGGTAAACCCACGCATGCTGTTTTCGACCCTCAGCTAAATTCTTTGGCTAAAATTGGCTGGAAATTGCAGTCGGGTACATTTTTCCCATTTGGTATCTATCTATCTATCTTTTTTTTTTTTGGTCTAGTGTTAATGTTTTAACTTACACTGTCCCCAGGTTATCGAAATCTTCATAAGGGTTCAACACGCAACGTTGAAATACGCGTTTTATAAAGGTTAAGAATAAGTATATCGTGAACTTAGTAACAAAATTATGGTAAGTCTCAAATACCGGGTGAGAACTGGGTGAGAAACAATTGTATTCTACAAGTATTGAAATAATAAACAGCACGTTACACTGTACTTCAAGAAAGTCTGCTATCTTTTTTCCAATCAAATATTCGTAATAGCTTTTGAGTGTGCAAGTAAACACATACTTTGGGAAATGTATACTACAGCAGGTGTATCAACTGAAGTTTTGTTTTCGTGCAATTCAAGAGAAACTTTCGATCATCGATGCTGATCATTGTCAAGAATATTATTACATTCGATGATGACCATCGTCAATTATATAATTACAACCGATGATGATCATCGTCAATTATATAATTAGAATCAGTGCGGATCATCGTCAGATATAACTACAATGCTTTAAATTGTCGAGTATGTTATCACACTCGATGATAATCATCGTCAAGTATTCACAATCGATGTTGATCACCATCTGATAATCACAATCGATGCTGATTGTCGTCGAGTATACAGTCACAACCGATGCTTTTCATCGCCTAGTATATTACCACAATAGATGCTAATCATAGTTGAGTATCATAATGAAAATCGATGCGGATCATCGTCGAGTTATCAAAACCGATGCTACATGTATATCGTCTTATAGTTATCACAAAAGATTTTTATAATTGTCAAGACTTTTATTTCACGATTAGCAACAAAGAATTATCAACCAGAATTAACAGACCAAAAATATCCTATATTATGTATCATATGATTAATAAGCACCGGAAAATGAAAATATTAAGACTTTTTTCCACTATTCCTAACATTCACATGGCTGTAAACTGTGCCTCTGATGCTATGTGTTATTCGGTTTTAATGAGTCTCTCCGTATAGCAACTTGATCCAGTAACCGCCTTTTCGTGATCATTGCTATTGAAATCAATATCATATTCACATCAGACAGGGAAGGAACGATAACACATACAACTCATGGAAGTGGCTGTATAACTTTCTTCAGTTTTGCCGTTCATGTATGTCCGCTTTTTCTGTTTGATTTCAGATATAAAAGCACTTGTACCCGTGTCTATACGCCCGTTTATGCGAGCAATGCTTATCTTAAAAAAAATAATATATTTTCTAATAGTAACCTCGTCTTCTCATGTTGTGTTCCTTGAGTTTCCAGAGAAGCAGAGTTATGGTCCTTGGCACAGTGAAAAGGAGCAAATTATATTAGTGAACGTTTGAAGAGAAACTCATTCCGGTTTTGCAGGTTCGGACCCACTGGGGTCACGACCGTACCTCCTCATATGACACCAGCACTGTTTTTTTCAGGAAGCGGACTCGAGCGTGACTCGGTAAGCTACAAGCTGTCTTCACAATCGGGCTAAAATAAATTGGTAAAAACTATAAACTTAGAGAAACTCGTCAGAAAGTATTGAAAACATTGACCTTCATCCTTGGCGGAAAATGATTGTGTTTCTGTGACAAGTGCAGATATTGATCCGCCCAAAGGGGTACATCACATAAAGGTTTTGGGTGGTATGGGGGTATTGATACCCCTTTACATAGACAAGGGCTCCAGCTGTCAAAATCACAATTTTGGTATATGGTCATTATAAACTGCCGTAGAAACAAATTTTATCCGATTTTTCAATCTTATTTACCCTGACACAGCTTAAACATTTATCTCCACAGAAAACATATTAATTTCTTGCTGTTATGAACCGTTTTTGCACAGCGAGCTCAGAAACTCGTCAAATTTTATCAAAAGCGTTTTTCCGACCAGTTCGCGTTCACCGGAAAATCGTTGAATTTCGCCTCTAAAACTCAAGTACGGCACGCCAACAAAGGGAAATGAATAATGCTATTAAAAATATTATCCAAATGTATCTCACAAACCTCAATTTTTAATCACTAGCAGGTCTATGTGTCCTGCAATGCTTTGTTTATTGTCGTACCCGAACAGCTTCAATTTCAATCACATGACACCCGCGGGTTACTGATTGGACAACGCTAAAGAAAAAACTACGTGACCCGTATTTGACACAATGGCGGTATCGACGAGAAAGTTGCGGCTACGAAAATAGAGCTGGAGCCCTTGTCTATATAAAAGGGTATCAATACCCCCAGACCACCCAAAACCTTTATGTGAGGTACCCCTTTGGATCCGCCTGGACATCCAAGCAAACTGATCATGTTCTGTAATGTCTGCGTCTACGTCTGTAAATTTTCAGAGAGCACCCCTTTACACTATAAATGGTACCGTCCAAACTGAAAGGACGAGTTCATTTCAGAAATTTAGCAAGATCAGCGTCAATGGCCGACATTACTATGACTTCATTCAGAAGAACCCGTAGCCAAGTAGTGGAAGTTAAAGGCAAACATGTAAACACGTAAACGTGTCGAATCTAATGTGCATATCATTTGCATGTCCTGAAACACGTACTTGCATTATTACTGTCATTTCTATGAATTTGTTTACACGTGTTTTCTGTTTATTCAGTTGAAATGCTTACCTGTTCACCCTCGCTCCTGTTTCTACTCTTTTACGGCAAAAAATAAGATACATCGTTTTTGACCTTTGATCACTGATTTTGAGCTGGAACTATTTGATCAGTATGTATTCATAGCACTAGTGATTAGTAATTGAACTTTAGATACTATCGGACGTAGTTGTTGGCAGGTGTTTCGGTACTTAAAAGTGCATGTTACAAAGAGTGTGACAATAAGATTTTCAGCAGGGATGTCGTGGTCTTTCATTATATATAGGTTAGTGTTCATTCTGATGAATTTACGAAAGGCGCAAAAAGTGTTTGAAATTATTTTCTATGAATGGCATTGCTCCCCCATTTACTGACTCGGTATATAATTGTTGATTTACCCAAGTTACAGTGCAACTAATTCTGCGCTGCGATTGGACAAAAAATAATTTTTAACACTAAGTAAGGTTATCAGACCGCAAAACATGACTAATTTAATAACCGTTTGAATTTCATTTAGTAAAGGCTTATCCTTTTACAATTATATTGCGGTTTGCATTTTATTTTTGACGTAGTTTTTGGACAACACTACCCAGAATGTTTTCATTTTGCATAAATCTGAAGCTAGGCTTTATTAGGTTTACGCGTTCGTACGTTTAAAAATAACCGATCTGCACTGCTGGCTCTAGTGTAATATAATAGCCTTTATAAGTACGTCAACTAATCACTTTATATATTTAAGTATTTTTCCTGCTTCCTGGCAAACAAATAAACAAGAAACATACAAAAAAATTTCTTTTCAAAAGCGCTTTTGATAAAAGCGAATGATTGTGACATCTAAAAGTACATGTAGTTTATAAACGTACACTATTTAAGACGCACGTGTTTGTAACAATTGCAAGACATATAGGCCATCGATAAGAACATAAGAATTACCATGGTGTGAGTCAGTCTGTAACTGAAATGGCAGAAGTTAGATTTTATGGACATTTATCACCGTTAGCTCGATCCTTAATCTGCAGGTGCCGGTGGCGACTATGGTCCATGACACATTGCTCACAGCCATAATGCTTTCAACGAGAGGTCAGTTTACCGGGATCTCGAGAAATTCACAGCAGACTTTCTTTCGTTTTCAACTCTCTACCGCTGTTTGAAAATAGTACTTCCGGATTGCCTGACTGTAGAACCCTTTGTATCCTGACACCGTATGAAATCCAGGACAAACCACCCATATAGCTAATTGAAATCGATGCGGACAATTCTCCTGTTTACTTAAAGGAGGGAAAGAACGTTAATCGCGGTTTACATAGCTTTTTATACCACTAGTGGTTACTCTCCGGTATCCGGAACAGTTCGTCGTGCTACGTCAATAATCGGTTTCACCGGTCGCTGCATTTCGCCGCAAAGTAGTACACTATTCAAGTAATCGGGCCGCTTCGTCAGCGTTTGAGGGCAGAATTTGACCCGATATCCACAATCGGGTTCATTCGGAATGAGTTTAGTCTTGATGCTGGGACAGTCGGCTCGAAACAGGATCAGAAAAGGTTGAAATAGGACATTAAGATGTGCAGTGGTTAATTGAATATGTTCCGTTTTAAAGATACTAGAGGTTTAAGGGTTTAATGGTAGTTCAGTGTATTCAATTCAGGACATGGATAATGTTTAATACTTATTGTTTAATAACAGATTCATGTTTATCTCTCGTAATAAATTGATTTTTGATCTACATATTAAGTGGATTTTCGTGGTTCTGTCTGCAGAAACGTGAAATAACTAAACTTCAGTTACACGGAATGAAGAAAACAATGAACTATTATTTACATTTTCAAACAAAAAACTGATTTCTTTGTAAAGATAAAAATGCATATTTTTTATTGAAAATGATATCATATGATAATCATTTCTTTTAAGTCTCGTTTTGAAGGACCAGGCGTGGAGTGGTGTTTACATTGTTTATGAATACACATGTTAACCTTAACGCTGCTGGCAACAACTCAGTCAGCCTTTTCGATCTGTGTAGATCATGATTTTTGGAAAGCCCTAACTTTATCATTAACTTGCTGGTAGAAATTGGTTCTGCCTTTGTGATCAGTGCTGACTATTTCCTAAATACATATATGCAGTCTGATCATGATCTGCACTGTTCGCGATTCAGTCAGTAAATATCCAGCATGCACCGCCTTTGGACAATAAATGGTACTGTCCAAACTGAAGGATGGACAAGTCTTTTTTAGAATTTCGGGGGATAATGGCTAATGTATAAGTACAAGTACAGCCAAGGGGTCAAGAGCTTGAATCCACTGCCTCCACAGCAAACACTAACAGTATTGTTCCAAAGAACTGGACTAAGCAGTGAGTCGGTACACTTTTTCACGTTTTATGTACCATGCAGATAAAAGAATCTGGACTAATACCTTACGAATAAACCTGGATATAAAACTTTACTAGAGCTAAACGAAAATAGGCTTGACCGTCTTTCAGTGTAGACAGAACCAATAATTATCCAAACGGGTGCACGGGGAAAACGGCTTTATTGCGGAATGATGAGCAGATCATGATGAATTAGATGATACTAATGGTTATATTCATTGAGTAATTTTCTATATTGTACATTTTTGTGACCAGACACAAAACCTGGATTCCCGGCTTATAGGTTAAGGCAATACGTATGCGTCAAAATATGTGTGTATTAATGAGATATAAAATACTTTGTTTTATAATTATTACTTAATAAATTAATATCTATGAATGGATTACTCGGATGTTTCATTTGAATTTGTGATAAGAACCTTTATGGCACACAAAAACTACGTCCAATGTCACGCTCAGGGATAATACCGTTTTGTGTACATGTATGGCAGCAATGCATGTATTTCTTCTTCATTTATTTGAGGACTTTGAAATAATATTTGAAATAATGTCACATGGATGTTTCCTATGACCATATCATATGCCAGTGTAGAAAAAAAACATTTCTTGCACACAGTTCATGGTCATAGGCACGCCCATCAGCCATTTGTCAAAACACCTAATTGTTAACAAGAAAACCGAGTAAAAGTTATGCTTAAGTTGACACTTTGGATGCTTTAAATGTCAAGATAATATGAAAATGTCAACAACACCTGGCGCAAAGTGCGCACAGTAAATGTTGTGTAAAATCTTCAACCTGTTTTCTTGTTACCAATCGGGTTTCCAGGTCACCGGTTAATTGATGTGCATATGCGGATACTACATGATGCCCTTCAGTTTCAAACTTTATTTCCAGTTATAGTACCGGACTTCATAAAAGATTGTCAGCTCCCTCTACACTAGATGGACGCTCGAATAAATCCTTCTTTCCGGAAGATACAGCAGAACCTTCTTCGTCATCTTCCGGAGATTCGCATTCGACTGCAGAAGAATGTAAAGTTGACATCAAGCTCAGCTCCACAGAAAATGATATACAGTCTTCTCCATCAATTCATAGGAGATTGTCCTCAAAATGGTCGCGCCTGAAACGCCGTTTGAGTTCTGATCATTCTTCCGCCGGAACACACAGCGAACCGTCTGCGCATGCGTTCGAATCGACGGAAATTCTTCCGGATGACTTGGACTATATCGAGGGAGGAGATATTGTACAGGAGCATTTGCCACACCATGTCGATAGTATTGTTTCCAAAACCAGTGGCCACGATATAAGTCAGAAGTCTAAGCATTCCTTGTTCCCGGTGCAAGAAGAAAAGGGAGATAATAGCAATGAAAACAGCGCACCAGATGGAGGTTCCGTCACTAAAGCTCCAGTAAACGGAGGTTCTGTCACTAAAGGCAAGAATGGTGTAAAAACCACCAAAGGCGTTACAGACAACGTTGATTCATCAGAACCTGTCTTGCCACGCGTTTGTGATGATACGCACTTTTGAACAGGGACAAAGTGCCACGTGTACTTATTCTATTAGAATTATTGCACAGTTTCTTATCTTTACACATTATCTTGTAGTTTTATGATACACTTTATATACATATATACGCATCTAACTAAAATATTATTATTTACTGATAAGTGATAAATGCATGAAACAGAATGATAATATCAAATATAGTTTCTTTAAAGTGAACACACAGTTTTCCTGGAAAACATTGTAACGAACTGCACGTATATATTGTGTGCCGGGTATTATTTTCAATGATTTTACCGATCCGTGCATCACTGGGGCCTTAGTAATGGTAAAAACATTCCAATTAACTTTTTGCGTGGCTTAAATGCATTCCCATACTTGAGGCATTTCGAGCTTTTAGCACAGATTTTGCTAGTAAATTTAATTTAGTTGTATATATTTTCAACTTACAAACTACTTTTACCAAGTTTCATTTGTTTTGTTTTATTTTTCAATGAAGTTCATTCTTGTATATCACGTAAGTAAGCAGTCAAAAATGCAAATAAAAGTTTTGTTTTAGGCATTCTGTTCGAAAATTGCTTACCTCAAGTAGTACAGTTCATTTAAGATAATGTGACAGTGCCGTGGCAGATGTAATTATTAATTATGATCCGCCTTTTTATGCAAACGGTTGTAAATTTTGTAGACAGACGTACTGTAGTTATTACGTCACTTTTACAATATCCTAAATGTACTGTACATGGACATTTTGTTTTTCAGTAACACATAGTTTTTCTTTTATTAAGTGAATTGTTTAGAAAACAAATAAATAGTGATACATAATAACAAAGGCAACTTGATTGGGATCTATCTCAACAGTATAAGACAATAAGGATATTACCTTAAAATATAAAGTTATTAAAGATACAAATTTGAATATGTGTCAAGTACGCTGGTAAAACATCTTTAGACTTCAATATTGGCTCAGTTTGGCTTAATGATAATACTTAGCCTGTTGGTTATTACTAGTATGGTGAAACAATCCCTAAATTTAAATTTTGTTAAGTGCCATTTTCATATATACTGTCTTTATAGCCAGTTACAATGATAAAGAACCCACGGTCAAAGGGGACTAAAACATAAACGAACACTGGCATCGTTCATAAGTTTTTCTAGTCTCGGGCAACGTAACCGAATTTGGCTTACAGTTTGCCTTATTGATCATAATGTTGTATGAGACAACACTGCACGTAAATGAGATATTGCAGTCCTGGTTAAACAAAACCCCCTAAATTTTCAAACATATTGTTAAGTGCCAGACATGCATTTTAGTTTTACTTCCTCTTGTTTAATAAACAATGGTAGAATTCCACATGGTATGCCTGGGAGTGTAAGTCTATCTGCAAAACTAATGAATGGTTGCATCGATGTTCATATGTTCTTCTTGACGCTATCTCTAGGCAAGGCCTGTAATTGTAATTAGTCTGACATTTGTCCATTTTGTAGCACAGTGTTTTAATGGATAACTGCACGTATTTTAAGGCGAGATATGTCGGCTGTTAAATAAACCGACAATTACAACCGTGACATAATGTTTAAATAGACAAAATCATTAATTAGTTTTAGTTCCTTTTGTTTAACGAAAAACTGTGTAGATATTCGATAATTAACACGCCTGTTTAAAGTTTTGCGATTCAATGTACTTATTTCATATACTAATGTAAAGATGTCATTCAGAAACTGACTTCATATCGGTTCTTCTTGACGCTATACAAGGTAATGATTGCGAGTCCTAAAACTCTTTTGCAAATTGGTCCCCCATATTTGTACGAATTAAAATCAGGTTCTAAGTGCAAGCTGCGATCTCAAAAACGTCGATACCACTGCAGATACTGTATTGAAACTTCGCTAAGCATTTGAAGAAAGCTTAAAGTTTTTCAATATTTATTTTGACAAATCTACACCTTTTCAATTAATAGAACTTCTCATATTTCACTGTCACAGCTTGTAACAAACAACTTCTTCCATGATATTCAAGGACAGATACATTGTAATTCAAAACTATAATTTTATGAATATCCAACTGTATTAAAATGTTAGTTGATGGATTTCTACATAAACCTAGTTATAGACAATGTTTGATCTGAATTGCTGATTGCTACCTTTCTAAAATAACTGAACGAACTGACTGATTCAGCCAAACCAGTATAGGATTTTTCGGACAGCAAAAACACCTTGGTAACATCATATAAATATATAAAACTGTTTGGTCATTAATAGTCTATAATGATTGGTGGATTCTAGAAGATACGTGGTCTACAAGCTTCCATTTTGTGTTCAATGTCAACCTCTTTCTGCGTAGAGCGTTTGAAGAAGTTCATGTGCTGACCAAAACTAAAGACGCAGCTCCAAGTTACTTCCCCTCCGTTGAGAACGTTTGTGCTAAAGTTTGCTATAAAAATTATGTGTATATGGCCAAAACGTTCCTTTTCATAGAATTTCTTCAACATTGGCATGTGGAATAAGAACTTTGAAACAGAAACCTGAAATAAAACTCGTAGGTCACTGGCATTGATTTTTATTTATCCTTAAAAATCAGAAAATATAACAAAATGCTGTATTCAGGGGCAGATAATTCTCAGTCAACATGCCAAGTTTGAAGAAATTCTATGAACAGGAAAATTTAGCATTATAGGTATTTTGAATCAAACTAAGTTATCGATTGTGTATCCTGTTAGCAGTTTATTTACCTTTCGTGGTCTATCTTTCTTTTTGAAATACATCATAACTTCACAAAAACATTTCTTGATGATAGAATACATGTTCGTACATGATGGAATGAGAGTTTTAATGCAATTGCATGTACATATAAAACTGTACAAGATTGAAAAATGTTGGTATGTTAAGAACATGTGTATGTAATGTATATTGTAACATTTAGAAATAAAAAATACATTACAAAAAAGTAACTGGCACGTCGGTGTTAAAAGTCTGTGTTATTTAAGTCTTAATATCCCTTTTCAGGGTGAGTTA
>JAFMSR010001815.1:0-24959 GCA_022818135.1 Saxidomus purpurata
TTAACATCCTTGTTTTTTGTATTTACTCCATACTTACTCAATTTATTGATAATTCCTAATGTTTGAAATTGTGCCCGCGATGTCATGATAAGCCGTCTTCCTGCTACAATGACGTTTCAAAATAATAACGAATTCTAACATGACTCGTAATTGTGTCAACTATTATACAACGAGTACAAAAAGTAGGTTTTATCATGCCAAAACAATGCGCGGACCGATAAGCCGTCATAAATGACGTCATATTATGCACATAACTGTACATACGAACTTCAAGTCATTGTTTATCAAGACGATGACCATTGGAACGGATATTATTTCCTTAATAATATCCCTTCCATTGGTGTTCTTTTAATAAATAATATCCCTTCCCGTGGTGTTCTTTAATAAATAATATCCCTTCCAGCGGTGTTCTTCGCCTTATAAAGTTCGGGTAGACAAAGTGTTGTTTATTAGACTTTCACAACGCTGAAACAGAATATTATCTCGATTATGACATAACCAGATCTATTTATGTGTACTTCGAAAGATGAGTTATTTCCTCTGCAAATTAACATTATTCAGTACAATGTGCCGACATGTATGACGTCATACCGGCATGTGCGTCAAAAAATTGTTTATTGCGTAATAAAACACAATTGTTGTACTCTTTGTATAAAGAAACAAAATCATGAGTCATCTTAGAATAAATAATTGACAATGATCACGTTGTAACGCCTACACGTTTGTACTGTAAGGAACAATTTGGTAAAGAACTGCAACCTTCCATACCGTCAACATACGCTATCAAAATACAATGTTAATATTGTGTGTGATATAATTACATGTACTACAGTTATGTTCGATTTTTCTGTTACATACTGTTTCTGATAACACATCATTATATTGATATCAAAGAAGTCTATCAGAAAATATAGAGACAATTAATTATTTACACCATTTTCACAGATCTATACCAAAAAGCAGTCAGAACGTGGTCTTAAACATTGTATGATACTAGGGGTCAAAACCAGGTATTCTCATACGACGTTAAGCCTTTTTCTATTAAAATTTGATATTGATATCAATAAGATGCTCACGAAACTGTTTGGATATAAACAGCATTAAGTTATACGTGCATGGAAAATAATAAGAATACTAGTATTTTAATGTACAGGTAAATTATATAAGTTTTACATGTTAAAAAACAATTTTGAAAATGATTTTAATGATTTAAAAAATAGTAAATGCTTGTTATCTGAAAAATTCCAAAAGTCATAGTTACCATTTTAAAAACATTTTAAACGATAAATAAACCTTATAGTTATGATTGACGAATATATCGAAATGCATTCAAAACTGTTGAGCGAATCAAACAATAAAAATTAATGTTCTAGTATACATGTAATAAATACATCATCTGCAACAAGATCTAGCAGACGACATGTCTATACCCAAACATATTCAAACATCTCTACAATACATGTTATCTAGCAAGTCCATACCAAAGTCTAGCCAATCTATCTAGCCTTACAAAATCTACCTTATCTTTATTCGTATCAGCAAAGTGATCCCTGACAAAAATGGAACCTAGGGCGTCAGAGAATTTCTTATCAACAAGACTGAAACAGTGCTTGTTTGTTCCAAGAAACGACGCATAGCCAAACTGATCCACAAAGAAATCCCTGCTTGCATGGATATACTCCCAAGACAGCTCCGTGGCGTACGACTGGGCTAGTCGCCAAATCATATAATTGTGTAATTTTCTGAAATTCCCATCAATCATAACTACATTGCATGTGACCATGTTTTACAAAGTTCAAGTTCTTCTTCTGGAACCGGCATGACTAACTTGCTCAAGACATTCACCACAAAAACACAAGGTAGTAATTTTTCTGATTTTTATGATATTGCAAAAAAAGAAGAGAAAACCCAATGTCTGTAAAGAAACGACGTCAATATGAAACAACGTCATAAATCTACCTCAAAATTATATACCGGTATAATCTACTTTTCCAATTAGAAAAAAAGCTATCTGCGTAAATAAAATGATGCCTACGGCGGACCATATAGCATCCGTTGAAGAATGTCTAACCTAACTTACTTGTCATAGATTTTCTTCTATTATAAATCAATAAAATTCAACTCATATAGGAAGTTCATCCTATGCAAACACCCATACCAGTTATCAGTAAGTAAGCTCCTATGTCCGCAATTCGTTTACTATGACTAGTATTCTTTACACGAAATAGTGTTAACAGCTCTTGTTTTATATATGTTTTGAAATACCAAACAGCTATTGAGTCTTCAGGTGGACAGCTCGGATAATTGGCGTACTTTTTGACACTGATATTGTCACAAATACAATAACGTGATGCTAATGGTAAATCACTGTGTGAAAGTAACAAATGTAACTGTGAATGAACCCGGTTTATCGTATACAAATATTCTATTGAGTTCAGACTTCTTGTGAAAAAACACAGTACAACTTAGCACTCGTTCGCAGATATACCCTATCCTAAAAGAGGACATTATTTGGCTATGCGAGAATGTTGTGTTAAAATATAGGTCGGTTTAGATGCACGTGTTTACAACGCAAATGCCCTTCCTTTTCAGTAAACATCAATTTATAAAGTTGAGCTCCATGCAATTATAACACAACTTATTATCACATGTGACTATGAAGAGGATGTTAGTTCACGTGTGCTTGTGATAGGTGTGACAATAACTTGCTTAAATACTTTAATCACGTTATTTACAGATGATATATTTAATTGGAAACTCTTTGGTGTTTTTTTGTAACATGCCGAAGCCTTTATATTATGCCCAAGGGCTCATATTCTATTTCTGGAACAGAAACTGGTTAACACTCCAGCCAGCAGCCAATCGGGAGTTGTGCATATAGCTTAGTGAACACTTTCTATACTGAATGTTAAATAGATGACTGATAACTTCAACTTCACTGAAAAAGACGATAACGTAAACTATTTATTAAAAAAACAACATAATTACAAGAAGTTTCAAGTGCACTTTAAAGACTCATACCTTGCTTTGACATCTTCTGGAATGGCGCCCACCATATCAAGCATTCTACGTATCCAGTCGTCTTCCATCAAAATAACTTTGGTGTTTCCGTTTACATTTCCACTTCCGAACATGTACTGGAAGAAGCTCACGAAGTCTACCTACCAAACAATATTGAGAACATAAATATCATATTTCTTTTTCATTGTGATCACTCACTAACCATACGTGATTTTCCTCTCTAGAGCTTTCCAAGAAGTACACGATGAGGGAACCTTCCACTGATAACGTTGTCAGTACATTGTACATACAGTACGGACGTAATTTGTCTTTTGTTAAGTCGTTCAGACAAATTCATATTCTTAAGTCGTCCATACAAAACACTTTAATAACCATATTCTTTTGCTGCTATGCGCCAAGGTCTTTTACAGACATTTGTGACAAAAGTACATGTACTTACTACATAATTGTCGTTCACTGAAATTACGAAAGTTGAATGTTGAACATTGATTCGTCAATGTTGTTAGAGCGTGCACAGACATGCATTAAGGAAGTATTAACAACATCGTTTGTCTGGGTTGTTAGGCCGTGCACAGACATGCATTAAGAAAGTACTAACAACATCGTTTGTCTGGGTTGTTAGGCCGTCCACAAACATGCATTTCGGAAGTACTTACAACATCGTTTGTCTGGAATGTTAAGTCGTGCACAGAAATGCATTACGGAAGTACCTACACCATTGTTTGTCTGGTTTGTAAAGTCGTGCACAGAATGGTTTAGTCGTGCACAGAAATGCATCACGGAAGAACTTACCACATTGTTTTTCTGGGTTGTACAGTCGTTCACAGAATTGTTTAGCCGTGCACAGAAATGCATTTCGGAAGAACTAACCACATTGTTTGTCTGGGTTGTTAAGTCGTTCACAGAAATGCATGACGATGTACTTATCACATTGTTTGTCTGAGTTGTAAAGTCGTTATCATAATTACATAAATTAAAACAAAAGTACTTGCCACATTGTTTGTCTAAGTTGTAAAGTAAATTACCGAAGTACATGAGCCTAAGTACTTACCACATTGTTTGTCTGGGTTGTAAAGTCGTTCAGCGTGATGCGTTTTTCATGGTTATGAGGGTCACTAGAAGGCATTGTGTTTGCGGTGATCTATTGGAAAAAATAATTGAAATGAAGTTAACATTTAATTACTGTAAACTCAGTATAAAACACGAGTATGAAGTTAGCCCCGCAGCCCCGTTTATCCCCACAGCCCCGTGAAGTTAGCCCCGTAGCACCTAGTTACCCCGCATCCCCGTAAAGTTAGCCCCGCAGCACCTAGTTACCCCGCATCCCCGTGAAGTTAGCCCCGTGGCACCTAGTTACCCCGCATCCCCATGAAGTCAGCCCCGTGGCACCTAGTTACCCCGCAGCCCCGTAAAGTTAGCCCCGTGGCACCTAGTTACCCCGCATCCCCGTGAAGTTAGCCCCGTGGCACCCAGTTACCCCGCATCCCCGTGAAGTCAGCCCCGTGGCACCTAGTTACCCCGCAGCCCCGTAAAGTTAGCCCCTAAGCACCTAGTTACCCTGCAGCCCCGTAAAGTTAGCCCCTAAGCACCTAGTTACCCCGCAGCCCCGTAACGTTAGCCCCTAAGCACCTAGTTACCCTGCAGCCCCGGAAAGTTAGCCCCTAAGCACCTAGTTACCCCGCAGCCCCGTAAAGTTAGCCCCATAGCACCTAGTTACCCCGCAGCCCCGTAAAGTTAGCCCCGTAGCACCAAGTTACCCTAGTGAAATGATCATGTTTAAACAGAAAGCTAAAGAAAAAAGATTGCGTATAATTTTGCGTTCAAATTTTAAGTCAAAAGCAATAAAAATGGCGTTTTCTTGGCTGGTGCACACCGCTCGTGAAAATAATTTTTTAAACCTTAACCTTAAATCCATAGAAAAGTTTTAACATCATCCACGAAATGTTCTAATAAGCCCAAAATATCAGGTTCAATTTAACAAAAATAAGTATCCGGCCAAGTATTCAAAGTTTGTCATACTCGGTGCCTACAAATTTTGTCTGTCAATGATCAACTTTAGCTACACATTTTTAAAGTTGAATATGAAAAAGCTTACATTGGCCAGCTGAAACTCTATATCGTATGCATCATCTATAAATGTCTGAATTCTGTTGGCTACGTCGTTCTGGTCGAGGTTTAGACCAGAGTCTGCTACGAGAAGTTGAGCTACCTGTCTCATGAATTTCTTGTAATCAGTTCGAATCTGAAACGGGAAGATAACTCTTATCAATAAAATAACAACACTGACGTCATCAGCAAATCAATTCTTACGGATGAATGCTTCAGGAGACGTTATAAAAGTTTATCAAATTCATTTCGTCGGTAAAAAAATGCATTTGTTTTGTAACAGAGTCGTATTCTTTGTCTATAAAGATCACGTAAAGAAACAGAAAATCAAAGCACACCACATCAATCAAAAAAAAAAAAATGAAGAATAAAAGGAAGAAAAAAAACCACACACAAACACAAAACAAAAAATACAAAACGACAACCGCTAAAAAGCGTGTCATTGAAATTAGATTCACTTTAGCTAATTAAGCCGATATATACATAGATATTTCAAAGAAATCAAAGTAAGCTCGACATACCTGCTCCGTGGTGTCTCTTAAGTAATATGCCCAAGACATTCCCATTCCCGACAGACTAACCTGAAAACAATAAACCCTATCACTGAATCCCTACCCCTAATAATATGCAGCAATTCGTTGTTGTTGTTTTTTGCGAAAAGCAAATCAATACTAGTCTGACTTGCTTTTGACAAAATATTCTTTCCAGTTTTTGTACAATGAAAGACCTGGCCCCGCTTTCACGAAAATTATTACTCAATAAAATGCTCAACTTATTTGAAAAACCCCTTGCGTGTTTATTCATTGAAAGAAGAATATATACAAAGGTTAAACACATTTGTAGACAGTTGTCAGTATTTTTTACATACAAAAGTAAATTCTTAAAATATCTTGAGTTATACTTAAATGAATTTTTCACTATATCATTCTCACGAGCATTAAGTATTATAAAGTTTTTTTCTTTCAAAATGTCAATTCATTAACAAATAGACTATCTTGAAAAAATGACAATAATACATATTTCTAATTTAAGTGAAAATCAGAATTAAAAATAACTTGCTCATCTTAGCGATGACTTAAGTTGCATTTTTGTGACAGTTGGGCCAGTGTCTCAATCCCGGCCGCACCACTTTTGGTATGTTCTGGGGTAAGACGCCTGGTACCAAACACGCCCCTAACCCGCCCAGATATCTCGGGACAGCAGTCCAAAGGTCATCCCTGATACATAAACCCGCATGAAGTAATTGTCCCTGATGCCTCGGGGACAGCAGCTTTGACTATTTCTGGAAAACACAGAAGTTTGCCCCCAACCCCTTCCTGTGAACTGTTCCCTATTTGAATCAGGAATATCAGAACAGAGCAAACTAAAACAAAAACTCCCTAAAATAACGAATTACTAGTAAATACAACCTTTTGAATTATTTTATCAATAAATATTATTATTTATGATAAAATCCTACTATAATGATAGATCTTCGTTCTAACGGGTCGTACCGCAGAGGGTGGTGGGCCTAATAAGCACGAATACAAACAAATCTGTGTTCTCTTTTATCTACTTAAACAATGTTTGATGTACGCAAATCTGTCCTATTTTAAGCACTTCTCCGCGACAAAGAGTTGCTAGAATGCGTTTCTTGTTTTCTACAATACCGTGGAAAAAGCACTGTTCTATATCAATAGCGTATACATCAGCAATGTAAGGACATGTTTTCGAGCATTGCCTGTAATATATCATTCTTAGCTATATAAAAACTTCAAGTAATTTTACATCTAAAATTAATCATAATTACCTCTATAACTCTACGTGTCCTGTCATATCGATCGGTTGCAACTCGGAAAGTGAACAGAATAGCGGTCCAGAAATCCACGCTAGACTTTTGTAAACTGCCCTGAAAATCAAAGTTTGCAGAATCAAACGTGTTCAGTACGTCCCAGCCTCCCAAAGGCCCAATAACCTTATCGATAAATGTTTTACCACCGGTCTTCATCTTTCCGTAATCATCCAAACATGACATAAAGAAATCTTTTAGTTTTTTCTCCGACGACCATGCGGATGTCCTTGTTGCCGGTGCCTCCAGAACCGCTCGTAGCTTATCCTCGTTTTCGTAGTAAAGATTCCAGAAAACAGTTCTTTGACTCACGTCTGGATTCAACGGATTGAGTTTGGCATAATTTCCGCATGCGTATTGGTAAAAGTTATCACAGGGGTTAACGGAAGTGTTCATGTTAGAAACTCCGTAGGCTGCAGCCTTTAGGCAAGAAGCGTCCGTACATAGCGTCCGTACAGCTGTCTGCGCACTTGTTTCCGACGAAACATTTTCGTCGGATTTGTTGTTAGTGGCTACTAGAGCAATTAGAACTAGGCAGCCAATTATTGCCACCACAGAAACAACGGCTAGGATAATTTCCCGTACGCGAAAAGAAAACGTACTTATTCGGATTTCCGGAATAATTGGAGACGTGTCCGATTTGTCAAATTCCTTGTAGTTCTCTGCCATGGCGGCTTGTGAAGGATGGCCACTGTCGTTGAAATTAGGATTGGTAAAACTAAGCCCTGAATTTGCTCCCGCACTCGCGGCGCTAAACCGAACAGCGGAACCCGTGTTGCCTGGAGAATCCGTTTTCGTAAATTTGAGACTGGTCACTCCTCGGTGAATGTCAACATTGTTTGGTCTACTCATTGCAATTCGGGTGGTTTTATAACTAAATTGCTGAGATAAGAGAGTTTATGCTCCTCGCGATGTCACACACAAGCACATACGGGGCACAAGTTTAATTACAGTCCTGATAAGGAACCGGCAATAGTATTAAAAGTTATCAGTAAACATATAATTGATTATAAAACAATTCGCAATGATGTAGAAGAATAAATTTACATTAAATTAAATGATACTTCAGGAAACCAAAGTAGGTTGCACTCTGCCGTGCTATCGCATCTACACTCATACGTATCTTCACTTATTAATTGCTTCTGACATTACAAAAGACGCAAAAGCTGTCATTTTACCGATCCATATTCATAAGTCCGGTTCAAAATCCAATTCTTTAATTCAACGAAATTCCCGTTCATTAAAAAGAAGCGAAAAATTTGAGTAAATAAATATAACTAGACTTGAAATTAATTATGACATTACCTATGGAGAAAGATATATTTTTGTAAGAAAGCTGTAATGTATGACAAGGCCCTAAAAGGTCAAACACGGATGCTAGTTCACAAACCTTCTACTGCTAATGGGAGCACTGACATGTTAACATGTTGTTTTGTCTTTTTTACATTAGGGTTAATTACAGTTATTACTGAATAAACAAAAGAGAACAAGTCAAATGTACATACGAGATGAAGATATATGCTACAAGGAAATTTTGAGTGTGTAAGAGTATGTAAGAACTAAACTAAACTATGTAAGATATATACCCGCTTTGTATGTTTCTTTATGTGTAAGTTTTATTTTTTTTATGGCAACATTAAAACTCTTACAGTTAACTGTCCTGTATTTCCGAACAAAAATATCAAGTGTTTTTAGAAATTTCATTATGTATTTGATTAAGATATGACTGAAATGTTTAGTATGGTAAAGATAAATATCCTCTTAGATATAACCATTCATAGTAACCGATCTGTCCAAGCGTCAAATCCAAAAGGTTTACTTACGGACGTTTAAGTAGTCGTGGCTGATTTGAAATAGAGAGCGCCTCGAAAATGAATAATTTAAGTTGTTAAAATAAGAACTTGTTTCGCTACCGAGAGTAACTAAAATACGGTAAACGCTTCCTGTAGAAAGATCACCATTCGAACCGACATAAAGTGGTCTTAATGGCCTTTTTATCGAGACTTTTTTACTTTCGAGTAGGCCATTTGTTTTCCTTAATGTTTTGTCTTACTGTCGGGTGGCCTTAATTAATAGCGAAACTTTATAAATAAATAAATAGGTTTTATCGAATTGATCAATATCGGCGGCAATATCATTGTCTTAAAGACTAGAATAAAACAACATTATATCGGATATATATCATTACATATGGTAACGTCCTTAAATTATCCTTTTTTTGTTCAAATAAGTGTTTGGTGACGTAGGAAATGACAGCGCGTGCGCCGGTAAATTGTAAACGTTCTGGCGATATAGATTAAAACTTTTGAATAGGCTGAGACAAATGGTCATTAAATGTTTTAGCTTGGAATATTGATAATAATATATTAAATGTTATTCGGTTTTTGACGTGGTATATGGGGATATATTACCCGCCTAAACTTATGTTACCCGAGCCGTTAGGCGAGTGTAATATTATGTCGATGCGGGTAACATTTCCCCATATATCACGTCAAAAACCAAATACCGGTGACAATTTAATTACCCTTCCCTTTCTTAAATTTTGAAAGATTCCGTTCATTCTTTATTTATTTAACTGCTGAACGTAAGCAGACCTTTAAATCCCCTTATAGTACCTCAATGTCACTTCGTGACGTCTGACCGTGTGATACTGGGGTAAACAAAGTTGGGTTACGGGGTTAGGTAAATTTGGTTTTCTTCCCGGTTCATACTTCGGTAAATAGCGTGCCACTTTTGTTTATTGTACTGCCAGTACGTGTATGTACACCTTTTGTAGATGTATCTAAATACATGTGGACATACATCTGCATGTTATCTATACTTATGTTGTTACTGTCCATTTAAAGACATAGCGTAAACAGCTATGTGACAAGAAAGTGTGCAATACATCAGTTCATTTTGAAAAGATAAAGATTGAAAATGAGGAGGCCCCACCGGCTATACGGTATTTGTAATTGTTGAGCTAGATCTACATTAATTAGGAAAAAAATACCGTTACCACTTTATTATAGTTAATTGCTAAATTAATGATTGACTGGTACTTTCAGCTTGGAGAATATATCTATGTAGTATGGTATTAAAACTCATTAAATATTTGATGGAGATTGCATTTTTATTGTGTAATGAATGGAGAAAGACCGTGATGCACCAGAAGAGTCCAATTTGTAAAAGCATGATCTAAGTACAGAGATAGATAGAGCACTGTTTGCCAGAATAATTACTTTATTTCGAGGAGGCGTAGTAGACGTAATTTTCTTGCATACCAGATCGGGATATCTGCAGTTTTAACCAGTGGTGAAAAGCTCAGCCCCCATATACAGCGCAAGTTATCAGAAATACAGCCCATTCTTTCATACCAGATCGTGATATCTGCAGTTTTTACCAGTGTTGGGGCTGGATAATCTCATCTTACTACCCCTGGCGTTAGACTACTTAAAAACGTCAGAACGAACTACTTTTATGAATGAATGTGTAAATTCATACATTACTAAATGAAAAAAAGCGTGTAAATGTAACTCATTTTTCAAATATTATTTCTGCTTCTATTGGTAGAATAGGTTTTGTTGCAATAGAAATAATCTATCACTGGTTGCACGTTCAGATGACATCCGGCTTTCGGTTTACAGTTTTGGCGGTTATTCGCCAAAAACAGTTACCTTCGAGTAATTTAAAAATACTATCAGTACATATTCAATCTGTAGGAATTAGCTCCATCTTATATAATCTATTACGAATATAACCCCTTATCAACCGACATCAAAAGTAGAGTTAAACCATACTGGTCACGAATTTTAGATAATATTGCAGACGGCAAAACAAAAGTTGACTCTAAGTTGTATCTTATTATTCATGAGATGCACACTCAGTCACAATGGACTGACAACATTAAATATATCATATGCAATGCAGGCTTTTAAATATGGCACATCCAGTTGTTTTTTTAATTACAGAAAACGGCTGATAATGTCTAGTAAACAAAACAATTAAAGATAATATGTTTATAGAAGAATGGTATTCTGACATTGCAAAAAGATATGACAGTAATTTTTAGAAACATATAAAAACTTATTTCGTTCAAGAACTTTACAAAAAGGCTTCCACAATACTTTTCCAAATCATTAACGCAATCTAACACGAGATCATCATTTGGCAATCGTGACAGATAGATGGTGTAACATCCCAGCAAATGAAAGTTATTGCCCAAATTGTAGAGACCTCGGTGATTCATATAATCTTTTTACGTGTCGTATAATTAATTGATGGGTAAAATACCTTATACATGCAATTAAAATTTGCCAAATATGTTTAAACTTAATGAATTGATTTCTTGCAATAATTACTTAGACTTGAATAACTTGAGCTTATTCTATTTATATTTTAGACACTACATGATTCCCAATAGAATGTTATTGACACGCAGCTACTTTTAGAGTCATTTACTATAATATACAATATATTAGATATCTTTGATAAAACTGTTACATGGAACACAGTCTCAAAAGTACAGTATGTCTTATATATGATAGATTAAGAATCTTGCACGTTTGGGAGGGGAGCGGTGGTGTGAAGGTTAAGGTTCGACCACTGATCCCGGAGGTTGCGGGTTCCAGCCGCACTGGGGTCACGCCCGTACTTCCTCATAATGAAGGCATGTGCATGTGTTACCAATTGAATATTGATATATTGATGTAAAATTGTAAATTAGATGTTTATTTTAAATTTATCCCTAATGTCATTATTTGGACTTTACTGTAATAAAGTTAGGGTATATTATGTACCAATGCAGGCATATTGATTCCTGAATACAGCACAAGTCACCCAGTTCTACCACTTTCTGACTTTATGTTAAGTTGATATATTGACATTGCGTGTATTCGGTTGAGAAATGTTAGCTTTTCATTAAATTAAGTACCGCCCCACCTGCTAAAGTTTGACCAATCAGAATTACGTTTATACATTACGTGTGTACAGTACTCAACGAACACAACGAACTTTAATCTTCGTTGAGAAACTACTATTAAATAACGGTTAACATTCGTCTAGGAAACTTACGGTGAGCTGGTTATCAGTATGTAGTAATTTCTCTATGCTAAACGCCCAATATTAATGTCATTTTGGAGGATGCAATTGTAGTTATTGTGTACATTGAAAGTTATAATTACTATAAAAGCGGTGTTGTAATCTCCAGCCACAGGCGGAGGGATATAGTTTTCGCGTTGTCCGCCCGTCCGTCCGAAGTTTTAACTAAGGAACCGACGGACAGATGTTTTATGAAACTTAAAATAAGTTTACCCCTGGGAACGGCGAGCACCATTGCGTACAAGATTGACTTAGCATTTCAAGAGTTATTGCCCTTCAGTTGTTATTTTCTTGTATGTCTCATATGAAAACATTCTATTTCTCTGCAACCGGTTATCAAAATCCAATTGTAATTGGCTCTAATAATTTGATGATCACTCTTTCTAATATCAACATCCTGCCCTTAGATCGTTTTTTTTTTTAGAAATGAGGCCCTCAAGAGGGTGTAGCACTTTTCCCAGTTAAATATTCTATATAGAAACTTTTTTGTTTTCTGAAACGTATACTCCCGATTTAATTTAACTTACAACAACTGAGTTGAGGCTGTACGACTCATGCCAATGCATATCTTATATGCTAAACACCTTTGAGCAAAATCCATGCATTTTGGGTCTGTTTTGCACTTTTTACCGTTGAAACTTCTGCATTCAACTTGCATTACTTTCACACGCATCAATGTCTGAAACAGCCGACTAGCTACGATAATGCAGGACAGAAATGAGCATTCGGTAAGAGTATTCGTTTCTTCAGAAGTTGCGATTAACCATGTAAAATACACGGATCTGTACGGTGGCACAGAGGTGACATGTGTATGGTTTTATTTATCTCGTGCGCACGACATTCTAAGTCGTGCGCACGACATACTAAGTCGTGCGCACGAGATAGTATGTCATGCGCACGAGATACTATGTCGTGCGCACGAGATAATTAAGTCGTGCGCACGAGTTACTATGTCGTGCACATGAGTAATAAGGTCGTGCGCACGAGTTACTGAGTCGTGCGCACGAGTTACTAAGTCGTACGCACGAGTTACTAAGTCGTGCGCACGAGATACTATGTCGTGCGCACGAGATAATTAAGTCGTGCTCACGAATTACTAGTTCTTGTGCACGAGATATTATGTCGTGCGCACGAGATACTATTAAATGCGCACGACATAGTCAAATCAGTTCCCTACATTGACTTAATTATCTCGTGCGCACGACATAGTATCTTCGTGCGCACGACTAAGTAACTCGTGCGAACGACTTAATTATCTCGTGCGCACGACTTAGTAACTCGTTCGCACGACTTAATTATCTCGTGCGCACGACATAGTAACTCGTGCGCACGACTTAATCTCGTGCGCATGACATAGTATCTCGTGCGCACGACATAATTATCTCGTGCGCACGACATAGTATCTCGTGCGCATGATAAATTATCTCGTGCGCACGACATAGGATGTCGTGCGCACGACTTAGGATGTGGTGCGCCCGAGATGAATAAAAACATACACATGTCATCTCTGTGCCACCGTAGATCTGTTATACTGACTCGGGTTTTGTTTGGAGTATTCGTTTCATCAGAGTTTCTTGTCTAAAACCACAAGGCCTAGAGCTTAGATATTTGGCAGATAGTATTACCTAATGGTCTCCTACCAAGATTTTTCAAATCATAATCCTCATTTTTCGAGTCCACTCCGGCGCTTGCTTGATTTTACATTGAGACTATGTATGGTAATTTTTTTGCCTCAGACCACAATGCCTAAATCTAAAAGCATTGCCTAGCGGTCCTGTACCAAGATTGTTTAAATAATACCTGTTGGGTCCAAGCTGGCCCGTTGTCACTTGACCTACTGACATACTTTCATGTTATTTAAGTCGCAGCAATGAAATTTTAACTAAATGAAGAATTTTGCATGAAAATTTAGACATAGACCTTGGTTGAACTTAACTTTATCTACTGACCTATCTTCTGTTTTAGAATCCACAACAAGACATTTATACAATATTGAATGTAGATTACAACTTTGACATTGACTGCCCTTGACCTACTGACCTACTTTCTTGTTTTTAAAGCTACAGTATTAAAATTTGAACTCTGTTAATAGTTTTGCATGTATATTTCAACTTTGACATTGTCCGATGTTGACCTTGACCTACTGTCTGTTGTTTTTGAAGCCACATGAATGACATTTGGACCATGTCTACAGTTTTGCATGTAGGTTTCAACTTCAACATTGGCTGACCTTGACCTACTGGCATACGTCCTCTTTTTGAAGCTACAACAGTGCAATATTAGCCATATGTTAGTTCTAAGAATGACCTTGTCTTTTGTTCTAGTTATTTAAGCTAGATAGATGAAATATGGAGTATTTGTTCTGTTTTGCAAACTTATTTCCAGAATTCCTATGACTTATCTTTACTATAACATTTTTACCTATTGTTTCTTTTAAAAAGCGCATTGATCGTCAGGTGAGCGATATATATGGCCATCATATATGACCATCACGGCATTTTTGGTATTACAAATGTATTGTGATACACCGCGCTTTATCATTTTTTTTATATTTTGAACAAAACTTACACTCGGGGCTATATAGATATAAAGCAAGCAGACTGAAAGTTTATAACTATTAATTTTAGTTTGGTTCGTGCAATTCGTAAAATTTGTAATATACATTTGTACATGTACTGCCTCGGTCAATTTGTGTATTGCCACGGTCACACATATTTGACTTTCAAGTGAACAGTTAATTGGTACAGAGAGTTTCAGCTGTATTTCATAAACAACTCTTTTCGCAAAATTATTATATTCAAATGTCTATTAAAGACCCATGAATAAGATTTAAAAAAGTCTTAGAAACTATTATGTTGTTTACATTCAAAATATGATAAAGCATTCATGGACGTGTTAAGCATTGCGTATGATGTGGTGATATTCACCATATGGCAGTAATTTTGACCTCGGTTGACGCTTCAGTCAATATTCACTTCCACATAGTGAATATCACATCAAATCCAATGCCTAAACAAATGTTTATAATTATATCAAGGTCTCACTATGATGTATCACGGACCTATATACACAGTGTAGGAAAACGTCTGATGCAAAACTGTAGAAGTTGCGGTCACAAGAATGTGCTAAACACATGTTCTTTATAGCATATTCTGGAAAAAAAACTAAGAATCATAACCGTATTAGTATTTGTGACATCGACAAATTAATTCTTCGCCACATTGTATATTGTACAAATCGAACCCTAAGGACCACTTAAAGTTATTCTTTATATTCGAAGTATGTTATATCCATGGAGTATAGCATGTTCAAATCAAATAAAGAAGGAAATAACATTTGGCTCAGAAAATGTGTTCGTTGTAACCGGGATTGCGCTATATCTGGAGTATACGGATTTCAAGTCAAATGAAAATAGTCCCTTACTCATTTCATTTTCGTCGAGTAATTTCCCAACGCAAATTGGATTCGTTGCGTTCGTTAAGTACTGTCAGACATAGTTCATAAACTTAATTATGATTGGATAAAATTAATCTAGCGGGTGAGAATAGCTAATGTTTCTCAGCCGAATATACCAACTGTTTTATGTGTACGTCTCCAAACCATAATGGCGACAGTGACAAATTACGATATTCATACAATGAATACATTTTGAGCAAAAATGTGTAAAGTGTAAGAAAGAACAGCATTCCCCTTTTTCAATTTTATTAAATCAAAATAAGCCTCTTTAGAAGCGAAATCAAAGTGTTCCAAGGATAACAATTATTTACAAATAAGCACATAAGCACGCATCATCATCATCGATCAATTTTTTGAAAGATTTTAAAATGAAAACGAAAATGAATGTAATTAATTTATTATGGATCTTTTGACTTTGCATTTCAAATGAATAAATTAACTTGGAGGCCGCAATGAACTTTTCTTTATAACTTTAATAACAAAAACATGGAACAAACTATTTTTTACAACAGACAACATTAATCAAGTTATTGTTGTCACGGTTAAAGCTTATGTAGAGATGGACTTTAACTAAATGGATTGGCTATCTTTCAATACGGACAGTCATTAGCTTTCGAATAAATGCTCACTGAAAATCAACTTGGTGAACAGTGCAGATTATGATTAGAATACAAGTATGCGCTGGTCAATCATAATCAGCTCTGGGCTTAAAGGCAGAACAATTTACCGCCATCGGGGTAATGGTTAATTTATATATGACCACGATTTTAGAGTGAGTTTTCAAACTTTTCGCAACGGTTAAGAGGTCCTTTAAAACTTCATTTGAATTCTATGCTCTAAATGCGTTTACCCACATACTGGAAGCGTCACATACGAATAGAAAAATAAACATTTGAAGCTCTAAATCTGACTGGCAGAAGATTTCTGTAAACAATCCAGGAAAAATAGTTCCTTGAAAAGGTTTTTACACTCGTCGGCCTCGAACTTGATCTCTTCTTATGCTACCTCGTCCTTGGTCTAAATCTTGAGCTCTTCGTTGTGAAGAAGTGCCGGACATTCCTCTCATCTGCCCTCTTCCACCTACTCCTGCTCCAGCTCCAGCTCCAGCTCCAGCTCCACGAGGCGGGACACCTCCGGCTGGCTGAGCTCTAGGATCCATTTGGTCTTGCCTGTTCATTCCTGCACCGCCTCCAGGACCTCCACCCTCAAATCTGGGGTTCACCAGAAGAGAAGGTTCGGCCAGCCCTGCTCTACAACGCAGAGATTGTTGATGCCAGTTTCTAAATCGGGTTTCCACAAAAGCACCTCTCTGATCAAAGTTTTGCATATTTCTCTCATGAACTATCCTTAAAATGTTTGTTGACGGAAGTCGTGACACATTAACCCCCTTGTCAAATTCTGCCTGAATCATACCGAAAACGTTTTCAAGGTTGCCAACTCTTGGAGCGCTTGCGTTACTATGGTAATTAGTGACAATTGAGTTCAAGAGATTCATTCTATTGTATTCGAACTCTCGTCCTTCATCATATACAACTGGAATATTCTGAATTGCACGTCTCAGTTGTATAGATGTAGCGTTCTGTATATCAGTCAAGTTTTCAGGAGATATGCATGTTCCTTCCAGAAGCTCCACTGGTATCATCTGCCAAAATAAAAAATATCATGCTGACTGACTTTAAAGCACCGTGATGAGTTTGTTCAAATAGAATAACCAATTTATGAACAGGATAAGTACACACCTGAGCAAACGACCAGAAACACAAATTTTCATGTGTTTTTTGTGTCAAAAAGACATAAATAAATAAATCCACCGACCTTAATTTACTTGGCAAGAAGATCCCAAACACACTTAATCATTCCCGATTGCAAATGAAGAATTGAGAGAGAGAGAGAGAGAGAGAGAGAGAGAGAGAGAGAGAGAGAGAGAGAGAGAGTTTTTCGTTTAAGGACACAACCACAACATGGCAGTGGTAGGTTTCGAAACCCTCGACCCTCCGATCCTCAGGCGAATGCCCTACAACTGCGCCAATGCGGTTTCACAATTTTCTTCCTGGTCTTACCCTTGGAAGGTAGTTTTCTTTTGAACCAGTCACAATGATGGATCTTCCTGGTCTTGGTGGTTTTACTGAAGGGTCCCTTCCACCCGGTGATCTGTGACAAGAATGAAAAATATGATTAGAAGTATACGTATTGTCGAAAAGTGTTTAGTTGACACTTTGCTAGTTTTGAATGTTGTTAAGTGTATTTTATGCTAGCTTGATCAAAGTGTGCGAATAGATTATTGACCTGAATGAAATAAGTTTGATTCTGACGAGACCTGCGCTATTTAAGAAATGATAAATGTGTACCCGTATTTTATCGTTGATTAAGGTACAATCAGGAGATAGGATGTGTAGTTATTGAATCATTAGTGCGTAGCATGAGTGATATAATTTTACGCATCCGAACAACTGGCTGTATGTTAATCAACGGTAAAATACTGGGCGGCATCTGTTATTTAGATTTTAACAGTTCATTCTTTGATTATATAAAAGCAGCTTTCTCGTTTGTACAACGTGACAGTCCACCTTATTTAGATGCATTGAATCCAGATATAGGTTACATGACTGCAACATGTGTCTGTTTAATTGAATGTATGCATAACAGATGAATGTGCTTTGCAAAAAACTTACAATTTTACGTTAACAGTCATTCAATTAAAGATCATACATGTAGTTACTTATACGACTGGTATAAATAAACCTTGTGTCAATTCGTCCAATGCCGTTTTACCTTCAGCAAACACCTAGAAATGGCGTTCGCCGATTTACGACGACGTAGGGCCTACCATAAAATCCTCTAATCTTGTAAGACGTCTACACGTCTAATTCTTTGAACGCCGTTTGCCAGTGGGGAATCGCTATGCTTGGATACGGTCCAGTTCAAGCTGTTCATTAATGTCTTTTTTTAAGTTCGAAACTGACGTGTGAAGCACTATTGTCCATATGTGAGGTACTAATAAAATGCTTATTACTCGCACAGGTGCGATTAAACTGACCTAAATTCATAAGTTACGTACAGTACATGTACAAAACGACTCAGGCTAGTGTATACTTTGTGGATGTGTACTCATACACCACATTTTCTTCATACTTACACTACACGCAGTTCAATTCTTTGATTCGAATCTGGAAATGAAAACGTATATCCTCCGACAACTCTTTGCTGGGCTTCATCAAACTGGAAAATTGGTCTCCACTCAGGTTGCGGGGAGTTAAGGTCCCTGATCTGTACCTCAAATCCTGGCAGGTCAGTTTTGAAAACTAGAGGGTACGGAGGTAGTCTGCGGAATGCCAGGCCTAACGTGATACTGAAATCGGAAAAACGGGAAACATGTAAAGAAACTATGGAAATATCGTTTTCGGCAACATCCTTAGTGAACTATAAATGTCTTCTTTGTAATTCTTTTTTACTTTTTTGTTCATCAGAAAATTAGGTAAAATTGTGAAAATTGCGAATTGGAAATATGAAATATGGAAAAATTCATTTATCAAGTTATGTAGTTTAGGACTTATCTCTGGGCATGTTACTTTGAGTATGCCAAATACATGCGACAACAGTTGCGTTATAATTTCTTGAAAACTAATAGCAGTAAGTCTAACATATTTCATGCACGTCTAAGATATGTTTCCTCACTGTGATTTTAAAGGGGCATTCCCTGAAACGAGAATCTTATATTCTCAAAGCGTTACCATTGCCACTCAAATTTATCGAAAGTTTTTACATAATTTTCTTAAGGTGTAAATATTCACATTTGACAATAGTTTTTAAATATATTGTATAATTAAGTCCTATTCGTGACCATTTTCACAGTTTTGACCTTTTTGATATTTCGAGGGCACTACACAGGTTCAACAATACTCACCTTGCTCCGATAGTTGGCACTCTGAAGGGGAAACCAGACTCGTCAAGACGTCCACTATCTTTATACGCAATATTGTTCAACAGTCTAGTTATCTCCATGGTAATTAAACCAGAGCGACGATCCAGGTTTACTTCGTTAGTTAAAGTAGTTGGAACCTCAGCCTAAATTTAAATAAAAAGAAAGTCAATAAGACTATAGTTGTAACTGAAAGAAGGGGTGTTGATTAGAAACAATTTTTGTAGATACGAACGATGAGAATTAATTTTTTATGCCTCTGTCAATGGGTAAGAAAAATGTGTAGCCTGACAGGGAGTCGAACCCAGGACCCTACCACTACAAGGGTAATGCTCTACCGACTTAGCATTCCGGCCGCATATCATCTCCCCTATTTATAAAAAGTCCCATAACCTTGACACCTCGGTGTATCTATGATTATTGTGGTGCAATATCTTCTACCCTAAAATTTGAACCGCGAATTCAAATATTCATACAGTAAATGCACGTTTACATTGTACGGCGGAAATGAGCGAAAAGGTGAGACAGAAAGTCACGTTTTTCAAGTGCAGGTTATACACAAACAAGAACGAGGTTAACATGACAATACTTCAACTTCAGACGAAACTATATTACAAAAACATTTTTTTATAAAGTTATAAACGAAAGGTGAAGATCACCTTGAGTATGTTTTCATGCTCTCCTTGTCTCCATGCTCTCTCGGCAAAACACAGTAATCGTGGCAACAACATATGGAATAGCATCTTCTCTGACCGAATCACACTGGTATCAAGTGTAGCTGTCAGTCCTTTGAATGAGATAAGTGGAATGAATTTAAACATTTTTTTAAGAACATAGAAAATATTCAGTTCATGTGAGACATAGGTATATACAAAATCTGATTTCGAGTTTCATATTGTAAAGGGAAGGATGGTGTTAACCGTCTAGTTTTAACCACTCCGTCTAAAGCCTGTTGGTTCAGACACAACGGCTCTGAAGCCTTTTTATTATAGACTCGGTTGATCTGAAGCCTTTTAGTTTAGCCTCGACGGCTCTGGAGTCTTGTTAGTTTAGACTCGGTGGCTGGAGTACTGTTGGTTTAGACTCGGTGGCTGGAGTACTGTTGGTTTAGACTCAGTGGCTCTGGAGCACAAGGGCTCTGAAACCTTTTTGTTCAGACTCGACGGTTTGTTGCCACTCAATGACTCTAGAGTTTGTTGCTTCAAGTTTAAACCTTAAAAAAGCACAATAAATCAAAATGCTTTGTACATGTTTACAAGGTCTATTTCTATTAATTCTTAATGAATATTGAGCCTTTTTCTTGAGACTTTATGGCTCAAAAGCATGTTAGTTCAAACTCAATGGCCCTGAAGTTTGTTGGGTAAGATGCATTGGCATTCTTGCATGCTGGTTTAGACCAGACAGATCTAGGGTCTGTTGGTTCAAACGTAACGGCTCTCGGGCCTAAAGGCTCTGAAGTATGTTGGTTCAACCTCAATGGCTATTGAGTCAACGGCTCTTAAGCCTGTTGGTTCAAACCCGAAAGCTCTGTTGCATTTTGCTACAAACATAATGGCTCTGAGCGCCTCTTTGTTCAGATTGTTTTTCTCTGAAGCCTGTTGGTTCAGACTCAGGTCGAATAGCTACGTTTACAATTTCTTTCTTCCAGAAAAAATGTCTAAAATATATGTAATGTTTTTTTACTACATACCAATTACATTTTCAGGTTTAGTAAGTGTATCACAAGAATGTATCTTGCATAGTCGGTACTGGAGGTATGTCCAGCCATCCTTGCCGATATCCATGTTGATATAATGGTTCAAAGGCTCGTACATCATCATGCGATGCATGTTGATAATATGGAAACGCCTCATTTTGCGGTTACCAGGTTCCTCAAAATCCAGTTCATATGCTTGGTCAAGGGCGAAAAAGTTTTCAGGTTTTAAGACGATCTAAAAATAGAAAAGACGGTAAACTTTGTAGAATTAAGAAAATAATAGAAGCTCGTGGTCGGAAATGTCTAGTTTCTGACTTGTTTTATCTTTGTACCGTAAAATATACAAACATACATGATCTTATTTACCAGAATTCATTTTTAAATTATTGATAATGGTTGTCTGATAGTGGCTTACATTGAAGAAGTTGATATACTGTTACATTAATTCTAGTAAGCACCGATTTTCACTATATTCGGTATATCATTGAGCATTCTATAGTTCTTTTTTGCATACTCAGCGAAAAAAGGCGAACATAACATGATCATTTCCGAATCATATGTTTTAACTTACAGTCGGGCGCTTGTATACTGTCTATATTCTTGCTGTAATCTCAATTTTACCTTATAGCCATTATTTGCACAGCGATATGGTAAAATCCATGGTGCCGATGACTTTTTTTGTCCAGTGTATGGTATAAGGGGATCTTGCACTGAGGTCGTATCATTAGGAAGGTACTCGGCCACGTCTGCCTCCAAATATGCCATCTGAGCAGCGGTCAGCTGCATGTCGTCTGGGTTACCAGGAAACGTCTTGTAGAAATGAGCAACCAAATGACTTTGGTCCATCTTTGAACTTTTTGGGATCTAAAGAAAAAAAAAGATGTTATTTCTTATTTATGTCTTTGTTAAGATGATTTGATGTTTTATTAACAGCAAAAAAAAAGACCTAAAAATTCATATACGTAGTCCGACATTGCAATATTATTGCTGGCATTTTGTTAAACAAAGAGTATCCCTTACCCTTCTTTAACTGACCTTTCCATCTTTTATACTCGACATAACTTTTTTGCACCATCACTTGTTCAGAAGGTACTAAATGAAGCTTTACCTATTGTGTGTGTGGAATATAACAAGATGTCGCCGGGGTACAGGCTTAATCGTGATCTGCATCGGTCTTAAAGGCAGAATCACTGACCGCAAGCAGGGTAAATATCAAAGACAGATCCGGATGGTTGAAATGTTTGTTGCAACCATAAGAATGATAAAATATTGGTAAAGGAAAAGCATAAGAAAGTAAAACTATAAAACTAAGTTTACATGTTGACCTTATCTTAAGTTAGATTACTCTTGCAAACTTGGTCAAGAAAGCTACCCCAAACACAAATAATGCTTCGATGACTTGCTACAAATTCAAAATGTAAGTTTACTTATTGACAAGACAGAAAATAAAAAGATGCAGTCAACGTCGTATATAACGAATTCCTTGGGAAAATTTAAATTTGTTCGTTATATCCGGTGTATGTTATATTCACATATCATTATCATATATTAAATAAACTTAAGAAAAAATCGCGCCCCAGAAATTTGTTCGATATATCGGGAATTTCGCTATATCCGGAGTTCCACATTCAATATGTCAATAACTTACCGTTAAACATTCGTTTTGGTCAATGATCGCCTCTTCGTTCACATGAAGTACCGCGTCAGGATTGATAGAGGCAAGTTTTCCTTGTATGCTACTAATCATGTTTCTCACAGCATCTGCGTTGGACGAAATATCAAGTTTTGATTTACAAGAAGGAAAGCTACCAAGATATTGCGTTAACTCATCCCCACCGGCGTGAAGTGACTTCAGTGTAACCTTTGCTCTTTTGTACGCATTACTGACTCTGTCAATAACTGTATTAATGAAGGTGTATGTCTGTGGAATACATGGGTCTAGTAGACCTTCAGGAGTAAAGAAATCTTCAGGCGTATTGGGCACCACAGGGGGGTCAGATACAAGATTAAAACGCTTAGCTTTGTTGGCCTCAACGTTGTTTTTGCCGAGATTCATTTCGTAATACTTTTGGGTCGCTTTTTTCGCTGACAAAAGCCCTCCTAGGAAGTTGAACTTTGGTATCACTTCAATATGCATGGCTGCAGCCCTTTCAATGATCTCAGCGAAATGTGGTATCGAGAAAGACCCGGATCCAGGCATCTGTGAAATCGGCCCGGACCCAAACAATGGCGGCATACAATCTCCCAAACACCTTTTTGCTGCAAACTAAAAACAGCAACACAAAGTTTAAAAAGAGATGACAAAAATGAAATGTCACAGTTTTAAGCAAATTAATGTTTCTTTCTTTCTCAGACAGAAGTGTTTATTCTTTCGTTTAGACAGTTCATAAATTTTTGTCACTCTTTGTAAATCTACCAATTAAGAACACCAGTTCGAAATTATCTTGCTTAATTATCTTGCTGAAATAAGAAAGAAGCCAGTACTAACTAAATACAGCTACCATTAAATTTTGAAAAAGAACCTGCCATGCTTTCATTGCACAAATGTTACATCTATAAGAATTATTAGCTTGAACTTGTACCGGTATTCGCGACGGTGGTCTTGATTAGTAAGGAATCATGTGTCTGGATAATTTCGTTAATCTTTTCATAGATATCGAAAATAGAAACACATACCATATTATTTACCCATTATTAGAATGGAACAATATACAGCAAATACTCATTTGCACAATGCAAATACTAAACCATCATATTCTCAGTCTCTCCGTTAAAAACAAATCATGTTTTCACACAATACTTAAAAACTCGCAATACTGAAAAGCTTTTTATGCAATCTGTTTATTTTGCAAGTACAAATGTACATAATTTTCAGTATAACGTCAAATCTGTGTTAAAGATTACCTCCTAATAAACACCAACCTGCGAATTAAGACCAGCAGGTAGATCACAGTGTACTATTCATCTATAGAAGAAACACCTGTAAATAAAGACCACCTGCAAACAAAGACAACATTTGTAGCTTTCCAACAGTGGTCTTTGTTCACAGGTCTGACTGTATATGTCAGACTTTTTTTATTCACGAGCAAGTCTTATTCAGCTAAATAAACACTTTGGTTTTTCGCATTTTTGGGGCCCTCTGATCCGGACAATTTCGTGAAAAAGCATTTATTGAACATTTTGAAAAAAAAACATTTTGCGCAAATTTGGTGGTTTTGCGAGGTTGTTCATTCTTTAAAATCAGCACAAAAAAGCTTGCAAATAAACCGATGTTTACAGTAACAGACTTACCGCGGCCAGTGTCGGTATATCATCTATAGCTAGTCTCCAGTTATAGTCGTCACCAAGATTCAGTTCCAATTTGTTCAGTTTGTACATGCCCATTAGCTTCAAAACTTTCAGGACTGTTTCACGTTGGATGAAATGTTTTGTGAGGTCAAGAGAGAGCGACCTGTATCTAAATCTAGCATCATCAATGATGGTCATTGTAGGTAAAGTGTCGTAAAGACCCACCACTGACACGAGAGATTCAACAGCATTGTGTAAACCTGAAATAAAATCATACTTTGTTTAAGAGCATTGCTCTTCTTATTCTTTAACTCAACGATCCACCAGTTGATTTTGGAAACATATCTTTTTATCATTATTAAATGTAGTTCGAACCGTCAACGTCGTTAACATTATCGTCGACGTCGTTAACATTATCGTCGACGTTGTTAACATTATCGTCGCATTTGCTTTGCTCTCTGATTACACTTTCATGCGATTTTCGACGTATAAATTGAGATATTTTTTTTACAATGTTTTACAATTAAAGTGTTAAACATAAAGAATAAGCAGAAAAAATATTGGTT
>JAFMSR010001816.1:0-24932 GCA_022818135.1 Saxidomus purpurata
TAATCGTGGAAAAGAATTTTGGCTAGCTTAACCTCACGGACTATCTAGTTTTTTTTCCAAAAGAAGGCATAAAAACTTATCATGTGACGCATGTGTTTGCACAAATAAATGCAAAATATTATTGTTACATCGTATGGGTGTGCGCAGATTTCATGTCTTGAATTTTAAGGAATTATCACTATTTTTATAACAATGCTAGTTTACCCGTAATACAGTTTTAGGCAAGATTACACGGCACTGGTATGCTACACTACACGGATGGAATTATGTTGCACTTTTTCCGACATTCTATGCATAATAATCCTGTGTAACATATGTTTTTGTAAGACTCATGGTTATTCTATGTTACTCATTTAATCTATATACAATACAATATCAAAACAAAGTCACGTGTTTTTTACAAAGCGGATGCTGAAATCATCATACATAGGATAACCACATGTAGGTTACAAATGATGACGTATATAAAATACATATCATTGCATAACAAGAGCAAATATACAGTACTAAACTAAAAGATTTATTCAGCAACATTTGAAATGCCAATCACTAGGTAAAAACGATTATTTGTCCGTAAATATTCAATAAATTCGCAAATTTGAACAATAGGCGATTTATTTTATTATAACAATGTTGCTTTTCTGAAATGAAAAGACAAAGGCAAAATAGAATGTTTTTTTTTTAATTTGGGCTACATTTTGTAATGACTTTGATAAGTTTCATAAGCGTTCTTTAATTAATAATACAAATGTATGTATAATACATTTTTTCAGATTCGCCGTGTTTTTTTTAAATATTAATATTTAATAGGAATGATTCACTTGTATTGTGGCTACAGCATATATCTATGGGAAAACAATATAGTGTATTTCTGATTATTTACATTATGTACGGGGGTGGAGATTTACTGTGATCTATCTGTAAAAGAATACATGATCTATCTACAATAGAGAACAGTTACAAAAGCGCAACAGAGCAAATGTGCCATAATACAAAACATACAGTTTACTGTTGACATGAATGATTACGTCATTTCTCGGAGGCTACGGCTCCTATAATTAACGAAATTATTCTCGCAAACAGTACTCTATCTATTACACAGCGGACGATTATATTTGCTTTTACATTTATACAGGTAATAATAATGCTTCATCTTTACGTCTTTGTTTTTATATATAATAATTTCTGACATTTTTTTGTATTACAAATGTATTTTTACTTATATCAGTCGTTTGTTTTCCCATTTTCCTTAGCATGTATCGTATGAAATGCTAAATACAAAACTTTAAAATTAAATAATAGATCATAAATAATCACGTGACTGTCAAGTGTTGACAGGTACTAGCTTCTCTAATGTTCTGGTAAGCTGCCCCATAAGGAAACATTTTGTTATACATTGTTTAAATCTTATGATAAGATCTATTATAGGTGTCTCTATATAGATTTCACTCTGTATGCATTGCAGTAATAGCGGTTTCCGCGGTTTCTCTGTCTAGTTTTCATTAATTGTCATTTTAATCAATTACAAAACAGTCCATAATTAATGTCTATGAATAATGTATTTGTTGCACTCGCATAATGTCAGCAGATGATGTGATATTGAGTTGATGGTGTTGGATTATTTATATAACATCAATAGTTGCTGATAAATGTGCAGTTAAAGGCTGCTAGGTGATCGCTACCTATTCAATCATGTAGCTGAAAATGGTTTTGTGTGTTGCTGGCGTATCTGACCTATGTTGGACAAAGTATTACTAATGACGGGCTGATGTACAATGTTAACATTGTTGTACTCGAGTACCTCCTACAATAAGCTGAAATAAACTCCTTGTCCCTTTCAGACCAGTCGACAGGGTTACGCAGCTTAGCCGCGTCATCTGTCTAGCTGGAAAAATGCTTTGAGATAATCGTAAACTTTGCCAACGTAGAAAGAATGAATCTTTGCTATATTTTTCTGAGGTTCATATTCTTCCAATTCCTCTGTCGATGTGGCCATTTTAAAACCATAATACGACTATATTTCCCAAAGGCAACACGGAACAACTGTTCAATTCTTAAGCTTTTCTTAAGCCCATTATCTGCTTTCGTTGTACTGCTGGGTTGAAAATCAGGAATTTGCAGGACGGCGAGATTTACATTCCTTCTGTCAATTGTCTGCCTCCTTAAAGAATCACTTACAATGACAATGTTTTACAATATACTCGCAGATACATCGTTTTTCTATTTTGTACAGCTCAAATGTGTAAATTATCTAGTTCATTCAAATTTGATTTACCTTTCATACCACAGTCTTTTCCACTAGCAATCGGGCTTTATAAATCATTAAAGTAGTACGTAATTCTTCGGGTTTATTGTGCTGAGTACCAAACGGGACGCTAGCTGTAGGTTGGACTCAGCACTTAAATTATCGTACGTTTGCTTTGTAAAAAACTTCTCGATGAGGAGGGATTTCTACATTATCTGATACTTCTTTCACAGTTATCTTTGTAAATAGCCATAACCAATGGAACTTGAGAAACGAAGTTGAAGCGCTTATTCCTTTCATTTGCAGTTTCGTCACAGACATTTTTTCTATATTGTCTTTCTTATGTTTTTAGTACTTTTCTATCGCAGTTTGTCATTCTATTGTCTAACCCTCGTACAGTGTACATGTATATTGAGAAACTACCCATACAATTTTATTTGAGTGTTTATGAAGGTAAATTGCGACTGGAGACAGTTTTGTTCTGAAGCAAGTATCATTTCTATTTTAAGATGATCTTAAGAGATCAATATATGCGTTATTATAATCTTTAAGAAAGGAATTGTTATCTGTAAATACAGTTGCTGTAAGCCAAAAAGCTAAACCTACATAAAACAAATGTATATCTGTCTACAGGAAAAACGCTAAAAATATTCAACCAAGATATAATTGCAATTTATACAACTGTTTATGTTCTTGCTGAAACTGTAAATAGTATGAGTATTTTGAACAAAAGGTAAAGTAAGCTAGTTTTTGCCGAATCATGAACAAAATAGTATTATTAACACATGTGTCGCTTTCTATGTAACATAAGAACAAACATTCACCAGTAACATGTATATACCTTAATATTCATTTACAAATACTCTAAAATTCATATTGAATATTATTATATTTTAGTAAATAATATTTTAACAAAGTTATAAAAAACAAAGCACCGCTTTTGATAAGTAATAATGCTCACATATGAATTATTTATCGAAATGCTTCCAGGTGATAGTACTAATAAAAGGGCTACAGTGCAGCCTATAATAATTGCTAACTAGTTCCTAAGCAAGCATAATTTGTTAAAATGACCCATGATTCTAACTTAAAGACTGACCTTGAGAACAAAGTTAATGCACGTCTTCCATAAGGTGAACATTTGGCCAAAGTTTCAAAATAAGCACTTCCAGGGGTTGAGGAGATATAGTCTTATGACCGATCGATCGAACTTGACATTTAGCATATAAGGTATGGGCAACAGCTGTGAAAACTTATTTCAAAAGTAAACAATGCGTGTTGAAGTTACAACCTAGTCACAAAATATCAGAACATTACCCTTAATTGTACGTTTTAGCCATATGGTGTGATATTTACCATAAATGTAGCCCCTAGTAATTTCGTTACACACCATGCGGTCTGGAAACAATTGTCATTTCAAAATTAGTCAATATGTGTTGAAGTAACAACCAAGGTAAATAACAATGGGTATATAAAGCTATATCAGAGTTTGAGCTTGACCTTCAAGGTTGTTCCTTTGGTGTGGCTAATGACACAGTATGAAGTTATTTCAATATCAGTCTGTGTATAAGAAGTAGCAGCCTGGATTCGGCATGGTATATGACACTGCACAACAGGTTTTTACCGTTAACTAAAAGTGTAAGCCCCAATGATGACATTTTTTTAACGGTATCACCAAGAATATTGTGCATGACACACCCTTGAAGTTTGTAATACAATTATGTGTAGTTATTTCAATATCAGCCAATGCAAGTAACGCCCTGGACACAAAATACTTGTATATAAGCCTATGTCTGGGGTTTTGAGCCCTAATTGTGAGCTAGACTTTCTTTCAAGGTAGCTCCCTTACTGAAGTGTCTGACACACTTTTTATGTAGCATTCGTAACACATCCGTGGTCATGTTAAAACACAAAGCAACCCTGCTGGCCATTTTTCATTTTCACTTCAATTAAAACCAGAGTCGATCAACTTTTTACTAATGCATCCCATTTAAATAATTGGCAATTTACAGCGATGCTTGAAGACAATTGATAAATAATAAATGTATAATTCCACACTTCCTAGCAGGTTGTTTATTTTAATGAAAAGTTTGGCATAAAACCAAATAATGATGTACTGACAAAGTAACAATATTCTGCCACGGAAAATGATTACTGACGGGAATTAAGCTTGCAAATGGCAGTTTCTGTTGGTATGTACTTCACAATATTTGTTTGTTTTCGTTTCTGAATCAAATTGAATACTGTTAACAAAATTTTGCTTATGTATCTGAAGCAATACATCCCCAAAAAATTATTACATGAACTTCTTTCGAGGTTTTAGTTGACTTGAAGATTAAGCTTGTTATAAATATCGGCATTTTTCTTTTTCTTCTCTTTAGCAGTCTGCTTCTACTTCGGTGCAGCATTTCGTTTTCGCTAAAGTTCCCTAGTCCCCTTTTGCTATACCGTATGTCTTTCACGAAATTGAATAAATTACCGTTTGCTGTTTTTCATGGTAGGTTTACAGGTATTTGCTCCTATGTAGAGTATATAAGTCACTTTACTTAACATTTTAATGCATTAAGGTAGTAGGGGTCTAATGTACACTATTAAAAAACACATAAAACTGAATGTTTTTATAATCTACATCAGTTAACGAACTAGTGTGCAAAATTTAAAGACATTTCACCGTTTAATTTAAAGTTAATTTAGTTTGTTGTTGCGTACCACCACTTCAGAAATACTGACCATATTTAAAAGTAACATAAAATTAAAATATGTATGTTTGCAAGCATTTATCTAAATTTGTTTTTGTTCTAGGTTCCAAAATGTATAACAAGCAATGTAGAATTACAAAACAAGTATTTTAATTCTACGAGTACATGTGTAACAAAAGTATACAATAATGCCAAAAACTAGGGTATACAATTTGCCTAATTTTGCCCAGTGACATAACACACAAGTAAAAATACACAACTGTAGCAAAAGATTCGGAGTAAGGGCATCACTATTGATTATAAAACTTTTATAAGTAGTATATGAACTGAAATATAAGGAAAAATGAAAGGTTTTTACCATCTACTTTTTAGATATTTTTAACTTTTAAAAATGAGCAAGGTCAATGTAATTGTACAGCTTGATAAAACTAAGGAAAATTAAGATGCAGTTTTCAAATCTTTTAAAATAGAATAATTTATCACGTTATTCAATTTGATAACTAAAAAAGTAAAAATAACCAAAAAAATATGTGGCTCCTTCAGGGATTGATCTCGAAGCAAACGCTCTAACCACTGCGTCACAATACAAAATTGGTAAAACTATGAAATCCAAAGTATTCCAAATGGTCATTAAACAGGAAGTTCTCATTACGCATGCACTACCTTAAGTATTTGTTTTACTTTAGCATTTTCTACATTACTGGTGCTGCTCTCTGGCAGTGGCCAAAATTTGATAGATCTCTGGAATAAAGGCGGAGGGATAAACGACCCAAGCGGTAACAAGAGTAAGCAAGAATTGCCGGAAGTTATAGACAACGGTAGTTTCAGGAGTGCCAGTGTAGACAATTGGCAGACAGAGGCGTTTGATGCTGTAAGTACGACATGTAGTGTTTGCACGCACTCTGTGTCTGTGTTACAATTATTATCTTATTGTGTCATTTGTCAAAAAGACTTTTATAATATCATATAGTATAGGTTTACAGGGCAATTCAAGATCTACGAGTGCATCGGCTAGACCTAAGACAGGTCTTCTGATTTGTGAGACAGAGAGGGAGAAGGGGGAGCGGAAATTACGATCTTAAAAATCTATACTTCCGTACAATCCGTGTCCCTCGGCATGTGCGTCATAATTCATTTCCTTCCATTGCTTAGCCAGAAATTATACCTCTATTAGCAAATTAAATAAATTTTGAATAGTTTTATTGACATGTAATTTTATGGATAAAAAACATTCGAAAATATTTAGTTGGCTAGTTTACTCTGGCTTAAAGGTATATAATCAGATGTTTGCCATGTAACAGATTTGTTTGAACTTTTAACATCTGATCATTTACAGGGGCGGATCTAGGATTTGGTCTTCCGGGGGGGGGGGGGCGTAACATTTTTGCCATTTGTTGGTTCCGCTCAAGCCTTATAAGACGGCAATTATGACTGTGTTTTATTCTTTGTTTTTAAGTAATTGAACACAAAACAGCGGTGGAGCGAGCAGGTGTATAATTAACATGCATAATTGAATGGCAATGAACAATGTCAGGGCCGTAGTCAGAGGTTAAAAAATAGAGGGCACTTTCTAGGGGGGTCCGGGGCATGCTCCCCCTAAAATTTTGTTTTCGAGGTAGCCATTTCGTGCATTTTCCTGCATATCAAACGTGTTTTTGATACTTTTAAGATACCAATTTTGGAAACAATAAATGACATTAAAAAAATTCGCGTACATTTTAGTTACATATAGATCTCGAAATAGAATATTTGCGATTTTGCAAGTTTAAAGGCATATTTTGTTTAAATAAATTAAATCAAATAATAGTGCCTCAGCCCGGCTATGCTGAAAATGGTGCCTCAAAATATATCCTTTTTCATAATCTTGGCAGAAAAACAGGGAGGCACCGGCCTCCCTGCGCCTCAGTGTAGCTATGGGCCTGAATGTGTAAATGCATAGGTTTGCTTTTAAACTGTAACATTCATTCGTGGAGACACACTGCCTCGAATAGACGTTAACTTACTAAGCAAGTTAGTTGAAACTAAGCAAGTTAGTTGAATAGACCAACGTATTATCAAATAAAATAATTATTATAACTATGAATAAATAATATAAAAATATTTGGTTCATGGTTACCTTTTCTCCTCTTTCATTCTGAAAAAGCTACTCAGCGTCTTTTGAATTTTAGAGCGTTTAGCACTGTTTGTTTACTAGGAATTAGCGGAAAGAATAATAAAGTACGGAAAGCGGGACTGGTTTAAAATACGGCAATATTGTCTGCAAGGGCTAGCGGGATAGGTACATAAGAGTTGTATACGCATTATCATGATAGAATATAAAACTACAATAAATCATAATCGCTTGTATATTTTCGTATAAATTTATACTCAGATATTTATGTAAGGTTGAGGAATTTTAGGGGGCGCGCGCCGGGTGCCTCCCCCCGCCCCCTGGATCCGCTAATGATTTACACTCATTTATGTTCACTTATCGCTTAATTCAAGTAAGATTTTCACTGGAGGTATTTTTGAAATTTGATTTCCCTATTATGGTTGCCCAAACAAGATAGAGTTATTTTATCATAAGTAAAAATTTGATACACATACTTTGCCTAAGGAAAGATATAAATATAAGACCTATTGTATTATATTTGTGAAATATTTGCATTAAAAATTATATATTTAGATGGAATTCATTAGAAATTCAAGTTTGAAAAAGTATTATTATCTCCCTTTATCTATCTTCGGTGCGCACCCAAGATAGACTGGAAATAAATGAATTCAGAAGCTACACGTAGTTTTAAAACTTGCATTTTGGTCCATATCTATCCAATTCAAATGTAAAAGTAGAACTTATATTGAAACAAAAAAGAAATACTCAACATTTTAAATACTTTCATAGTAAAGGGGAGTAATAACAAAATTTTATAAAAGTTAATAAAATGTAAATTTCTGATAGGGATCTAACTTTATGTAATGGGTCTTTTTGTTCATTCAATAAGTCTCAAGCAGAATATACAAAAAGTAAAAATTGTCATAAAATGTTGCTTAAAAGTAATTGACCACCTTTAACATATTTCATTTAAGGTTTCTGTATACGGAATGAATATTTTTGGAGATATTTTCTGGGAAACAGAGTTCAACGTAACAGGTTTGACATTTGAGTTGGAAAAATGGCTTCTTGGAGATTATATCACGAGCAGTTCAGCTGACACTTTCGCTACACAAAATGCAATATTAAAGTACGTGACATTTTATCAGATTAAAATATGAACTATTAACAGTGAAATTATTTCCAAGTAAATGAATATACATGCAGATATCTGTTTCAATTACTTGCACATATGGAAGTTTAGAGGTTTTGAAAACGATAAAGACAATTTTTTCATTAGATCACTTGTGTCATATTGAATCATTATTGAAATAAATTATGTTACGAGTGCCTATACTCGAACAATGACTGTGCTCTTTAAAACATGTAGTACAGCGCAGACTTTTTCTCTTTTGGTTTTAGCAATTATTCTTTGGTTTTCTAAGCACTACCAAAAGGTAGCTATCCAATCAAATAAATAAAAAGCAATCAATCCAATAACGAAGAATTCCAAATGCCAAATGTTTAATGCTCTACGCAAGTAGCGGTCAATTTGTATAAGCCAACTAAAATAAGAAAAGAAAAAAGTAGCGTTTTTAAATGAGTATTTTGTTATTTAATATGCAAATCATCTATCTAATCATTTTTGTCATACCAGATTTGTTTTTAACTTGGCCAGTGTCTAAGTGTCTACCATGTATCCATTGTATAGCACCTTATCAATTACAGTTACCAAAATTACCAACTTCGTCTTTCTAATTCAACGGATACGTCGTGGTTTGCATTATCAACCGGCAGTTTGTCATACGGACATTTGCCACTTATCTTCGTTCCGAGATCAATATATATGCCATTTAGTTACCCAGTCTTCTTGGACGGTAAGGAGAAGAAAAGTGTGCTTTCATTTTTTTCAACTTCAGAATTCCATTTCAAAGTATATTTCCAAAATGTTGCTGTTGTTGATTCTAGCTTTTATTTTAAAGCTCTTTTCGGGAAATACAGGTTTTCAATATCAGTCATCCTTATTCTGTTGGCAATTAGCGATTCCACCATTCAGACTAGTGCAAATCATAATCAGCCAGCATATCCGGACAATTTAATGATGATTGGCAAAGTTTAGTCAGTGTCACTGCAAATTAACGTCTGCTCAGTATCCCTGTAAACAGACTATTATAATGTCAAAATTAAAAGACGGACTAATACCTTTTTGAAATTGAGCCAGGAATCATATTTTAATTGATTGAAAAGATGTAGGGGGCATTTACTCTCTTTTATAATGTGACTATTATAGTTTCAACTTTGCATGATCACACAAACCAATACATGAATGAATAAACGGATGTTTTTTTAAAATAATGAATTAAAAAAGTCGTAAATCGCCTGCAACAGCCCTGTTGAAATAAAAGTAAGCGTTAAAGATATAATATGCCTTTCTTTGATACTGTAAACAGTAAGGGAAGATAAATGGTTTACGATGAATAAGTAAAGTTAAAGTTGTCGCATTTTTCCAGGCTCTCTTGGATGCTGGAACTTTTCTGAACTTATCAATGTTGTGCTTTCATTTGAGAACGATACAATGTATCCTGCGTTATGTATAGAAAAATGCAAGGACAGCGCAACTGTTGCCGTAATTTCGGTTAGTTGTTTTCTTTTATTATAAGTATTTGCAGAAATTTTGTTCCCTGAAATCGTCAAAGGTTTGTGTCTTTTTGCAGGTTAAGATAAAAATGTTTTTGGAAAGATCTTTTCAATAGTCAAACAATTATTAACAAAAACAAATGATGAATCATATGACTACAAAATAAGTGGACCAACAAATACAACAAATTGTCTGACCATTTATCATTGCATAAAAATTACAGAATGGAAAAACATTAGATAATTATTTTAATTATTTTTGTTTGTTCATGATGTTTGAACATCTATTACATCGCATGTAATAATATTTAATTACCTTTAAGTTGGGAATTACGTATAAATTGCGATTAGCGGATGGGGTGGTATTGTCTGATCATAATTTGTTAAGAGTTTAAAAAGACATTTTCAAATGTGCCTGTGGGACTAATAAAAGATAGATGGCTATATATTTTGAAAAAAGAAATGTTTTGTACTTGAAGTTGCTATAAACCACTCTGATACTAGTTTAGACTCATGAAAATAATCAGACATATTATATATAGAATATTTCCATACTTTATAGTATAAATACAATCAAGGCAACACGAAGTTTTCAATTTACATGTTTCGACTTTATGTCTTCGTCAGAAAATATACAAGATTCCGTATACAAAACAAAACACGTCACGTCCGTTAAAAAGAAAAAACGACGTAAGGTTTATAATGTAGATATGGATCAGACTGATCCGGCGGGTTTTATTAAAATGAAATGTATTTATTCAATTCACGATAAATAGATATAACACCCAACATGTCTATATGAAAAGCCATTACTTATGAATATAAGATATGTTAAGAGCACACATCAAATAATACGCTACTGTTCATACCACTGGGCCAAGGTGTATTTAAAGTATGAAATTTACATGTTTCGACTTTATGTCAAAAGATAAGTCGATGCAGTAGAATAAATTCGACAGCTTGGATAAATTATCAGGCAGAGCACACACTGCAGCTGTTCCACATATCACCGAGAACTAACAAAAAGATTTGAGTAAATCTGTAAGCATAATTATGTATCAAAGTTGGTATAACAGATAATACTGTTTTAAAATATGGAATAAAGTTGTTGACATATGTCCAAGAGGACAAATGTGCAGTGTAACAATGGCATATATTATCTCAATGTTGTTTTAGAGTAGCATAAGATGCCATTGTGCTGATAAGGACCCTGATAGAGAGCCGGTCGACCATCAGTCAAAATGCAAAAAGTTGTGTCCTGGCTCATCTAGTGAGTTGTGTGGTAGCAAGGAAGGCGACAAAGGGAATGCATATCACGTGCAAGGTATAGCATATTGTCAAGACTATGTACTGACTAAATTACATCAAATGTAGTATTGGTTTTCAGGACAGTAGGTTTGTTGTTTGCTATGAAATGCTGGTTTTACACCTAATTTGATCCGACAGCTCAAGGTCAGGTATCAAGTGTGATGAATGTCCGACGTCCGTCCGGCAGTTCACATTTCATTTTTTCACACTCTACTACATGTATGAGCAAAATCATTTGAAACAATAGATATGGCTGCAAGATATTATTAGATAAATTGATTATGGCTAGGTAAGAAGAGTAGTTCAGAGGTCGTTTCCCTTGATTTAGCAAAACACGCAACATTTGATCTTGCTCACACTCTACAAACTAGACTATGATTTGTTTGACAATAAAACAAAGCTATTTATAACCAAACCTTGATGAAATGTGCACTACTGTTCAGTATGTTTGCAGTATTAGGGCGACACTCATTTATACAATTGCAGCAAAACCTTGACGGAATGCGAATGGCAAAAGATCTTCTTCTGAAGTTCCAAAATAAGCCAAATCAGTTTAGAACTTTAGGTTACGCGTTTGAAATCTGTCAATTGTCAGCTTGTTGACACTTTATTCCCGACTAATATTTCTGACTAATACTCCTTTACACAGCTTTAATGTAGTGACCTGAAGTGTTAATACTTTGCAGAAAATAAACAATATTAAATCAACTTAAAAACATAATACACAATTGGGCCAAGTATCGATTTACAGATCATCTTTATCAGTTATTTTCGTGTTTAATAAGGAATCAAGCCAAAAAGGGTTATGTCCAAAACAGATACGTTTTGGATGGATTACTCAGTATTGAATGATATGTGCTTTCCTTTTTCTTTACTGTATCTAGCTACATTGTTATTTTAAGCAATATAAAAAACTGAAATATGAATCATTACACATTTGAGAACCAATGTCCAAACCAAGCTTAAAAGTTATAGCCTTATTTAACACATTTAAAAACTTTGACCACAATCTCGCAAAAAAGAATTGCTAAATGTCAAATATTTTTATTCGGATATTCCTGTCAACACCACAGTAACGTCTCGGCATATCCCGATTTGCTTTCTGTATATGTTGATGAAAGTAAAAGGTAACAGTTGCCTTAATATTGTAAATGGTACACCATGTTTTAGGTCAGTTTTATTGCCGACGTCGATTTTGTATCAATAAGCTAAAACATTTATTCTAATGGACTTACGTTTGAGTGAAAAATAAATGTTACAGTGAATCTTAGAATCAAACATGCGTCAAGATATTTATTGCTATTTTGGAATGTTGATCACTTTGATTTAATAATGATATTCACTATTCTAGGCAGTCAGTTACCAGGCTATGTTGATATATTGCCGTTATATCGGACACATTGTAGTGACGTTAATACAACAATACAGGTATTTCCAGACTGGCCTTGGTTTTGATTTTGCCTTCTCAGTTCTTACTAATGAGTGTATGATTTCTGGCACACTGCACTACGTTTACATAGCGAACTGTAAATGATCTTACCCTGTTAAAAGATAAGAGCTAGAACTTATTCTGCTAGCGAATATAATATAAAATATATTTTTATAGCATAGTCAGATATCTAGGCTATAATTTAAGTATAAGAAACCTTAAAACCTTGAAATGCATGTAGTTATTTTACTGATGTGCTACAGATGCCGAACGTAGGCTTTTGTTTAGTGCTGTTTTCTTTTACACTATTTCAGATAGATATTTCTGATATATTCGCGAACTCTACAACCCCAGCATTTATTACATCGATTATTATAAATGTGACCGGATCACCAGTGCCGATGTATAATGTGTGGTACAACGAATTAAACTGCTCAGAAGCTGCCGGAAATATGAAAGTTTTGACAAATCCCGGAATTGGACCTATGGTATTATCTGTATCAGTTTTTGTTTTAAGTTTTATATATATTCATAATAGAAGCGAGGATTCGAACATTTACGTATATGCAAAACGTATTGTGAATCTGGTTTTACATTTATATTTAGCAAGATTGCTATACCCTGTCATATCATATTAACCAAGCGAAGTGAGACGCCATGCAAACATTTCCGTAATGGAAAGACGGGTAAAAACATCTTTAATATTGGTTTGTTGTAATAAGTAACAGCATCACGTTATTGCCTGCTATATGTTTAATGTCAATAATTATCTAAGTTTAAGTCCAGTAAAAGAATTGATTTTGCACGAATTCCAGATACTGGCTAAAAATATTTAAACAAAATACGCTTTTAACGGTGCAAAGATCATTTGATATTCATTAAGTTATTATTATGCATCATATTGTACAAGATGTAATGAGGTAAAACGGTGCGTCATTTGCACAGTTGCTTTATATTAATTAATTAATTAATTCGCGATTGCAATACACTATGATTGATTTCATTTGCACAGTATGATCTGTAAATTTTAAATTGATTCATTATGTTTTATGTCAGGAGTTTCAGGCAGACGGAAGTGTCGCTGGAGTTGATATTCTCAGGGTTCGTTGTTTAGAACTCGTACTCAGTGAAGCAGTTTCTGCTGCTAATGTAGAACTTTGGGGTCCTGACGGTAGTGTATTTGCATTCTTATAATTTCATCATAGAATTACATGTGTGTCAACTAGTGATTCCGGGTTTACGCTATCCTGTCATTTAACAATTTTCAGATATACTTACTTTGTTGTATTACTTAATACTATACCATGATTTGTGTTTTCGATTTTCCACCGACCCATTCCTTATTTTGACCGAGACTGTATGTGTGGTTTAATTTGTGTCTTCTTGCTTGTTGTGGTGCTTTCACGCAATTTTATATCTTTGTATACAGCTCTCAAGAAGCTTTAGCTTATGAATGTGGGTTTCTTTAAGGTATACGATGCGAGCATCATAATATGAGGATCCTTTTTGAAACGAAAGAGGATCTGACTTTGAAAATATTAGCAAGTATGTAAGTTGTCAGGTAGCTTAGACAGTAAGACAATTGTCATTTTAGCAAGGGACCCCTGATTCGAGTCTCGGCACTTTCAAATTGTTTCCCATATGACTTTATGATATCTGTGTTTATCGTATTTTATGTAATTTCGTTATTCATTATTACGTTTCAATCACTTTGACGTTATTTTTACAGAAAAGTCTGACTATGTTAAAGTGCCGGCTCTAGTTATACGAGGAAAACATTTTACTCAAGGTAAGGTATATTAATAAGTTAAGCTTTATAATTATATATTGTACAGTATCTAATATAGTAATTGTAACTGTTAATTCTAATATATATGTTAAATATCCAGGTGCAACTCTTGATCCTTTGAATCCATGGTCAGTGAAAGCAAATGCAAGCTGACATATTTTTATACAGAAAGAAGGCGCTTTTAACAATGCATGCTAGAAAAAGTCTGATTACTTTTCTTATACCTTGATTATGATTGTTGTTGTTTGTATGATAATATTCCTTTAAAGTTTAAAGACAAATATCAAATATAGTTAATATTACGAACTGGACCGATATAGAACGAAATAAAGTTGAAACAGGAAGATTGGCATTTTATCATGCACTTTGAAAAAACGAAACTTATTTATTGAAACAATGATATCAAAATGATAATTTTTGTACCCTTTGTGCCTAATTTCATGTTTCATAAATCTTAAATTCATATCAACGTATACTTCATAATTAGTTAAAACCACGAGTACCACTTCAACAAGTATATCTACTATGGCAGCACCTACCACCACAATGTCAACTTCTACAGCAACACCTACACCCAGCAATACTACACCTTTATCATCTTCTAGCACCAGAACATCCCCGTCTACAACTAGCAGTACCACCACAACTCCGGCGACCACAACATCAACTGCAACATCATCTACTGCATCGTCTACTTCAGTACCATCTACTACCAGCACAACTTCATCTACTATCACCACAATATCATCCACGTCTTCAACATCATCATCACCAACGACTACAGCCTTATCAGTGTCCTCACCGTCTACTACAACGACACCAGCTGCTTCATCGATTTCAACCACTACATCACCTAGAGCAACAACAGAGTCTGTCCCTCACTGTCCATGTAATGAAACTTTACAACAGTTGAATCTTACCAAAGCCGAGTTACAGGTAGGGTTCTTTTTAATGAACAGTGTGTATAAATAGTTTTGAAGAGAATAAAGAAATAACTTTTCATTTTCTTCGTGAAAAACAAAGGATCGGTTTAGTTTTTCAGCCATGAATCTAAGAGTAAAATGATACCGAGAGACAATCAGAAGACACTTGTTGCAGATTTCGGTAAATCAACTATAAATTAATAGTTGGTGTAAGTACATGCATGAAAAAGTTTGATCCTTAAATGCATCATCTTGTGGACTGAACTCTTATAATAAAGGCATATGAATATATAATACATGACTATCCAAGACTTATGTTTGCATTGTGTTTAAAGAAGATTTAACATGGGGCGATTACTTTGTAAAAATATCACTTAGATCACTTTAATGTTGCTAATGCTTTTTTATATAGGAGAGGATTGTTGAAATTCAGCGTCTTCTAGCAGTGAATGTTTCAACGCTGTCGTCAACTATTCGCAAATTAACCAGTGCAAAAGACTCGCGGATATATGCAGTCAGCGTTGGGTGCGTAGGTGTTGGGATATTGGTCAGTATATTTGCGGCCATTGTTTTTCTAGATGCTCCTATGCTATTCCGGGACTTCAAGAAACTCATTCATAACATTAAGAGTGGACTATGCCCACACAGATCAGACAGTAAGCCATGAATCGGACGTGTGCTGAGTGTTCTATCTAACAAGACTTGCCATATACGGCTGTATATGACTTATACAGAATTCAGTTGTCACGAATATAAGCACATGTCGTAGAGAGGTGTTCTATTACAGCTTTAATCAATAGACTAGTATTCAGCTTTAAGATCTGCAATTTCTAAAAGAAATAGTTGTTTTCTATTTATTGAGATAGCTGACATGTTGGAAGTCAGATATTTTACATTACGCACAGTGATGTTTTCTTCGCTTTGAATTGTTATTGATCACATTAATATAAAGCATGCATACATTATTTTCTCATATCTGATTAAAATTTCGACCGTATCATCTCACCTAGAATGTAGTTTTGAAATGATATCTTAATCTACCTTTTAAAAATAAAGTGCAAAGACATGTATCTGTTACTGTTCGAATGTTTTGAAACCATTTGTATCAAATAGAAATGTTTGTGCAATAACGCCTTTCGGTATGATTGTTGTTAGATTGAATATGGGATGAATACAAGGCTTGGCCTCTAACGTTGTATACTATTTATTTCTAATAACAACGACAATGTATCTGCTTTCAATAAATATATGATTTCTGTTTGTCTTTAATAGAACACGATATTGTTACAGTAACTCAATCTCAAATATTGGAACATAAGTAAAGGCGAATGTTGAAGATCTATTAAACGTAGCATCTGCAAAATGTTTTCAGCGATAAATGATTGCCAAGGAGTCTTCCAGCAGCATAAACAATACAATCTTAATAGAAATTAAGTCTTTTTGAAATTCCAGAGACACTGCGGAGTAGAGTGGTTGCTGAATAGCCTACAAATTGTAAAATATGTATACACTGCTGAACTGCAGCCTAATTATGTAAATCTCAAACATCTAGCCGTGACGTGAGACTTCATGTAAAATGCCTAAAATCAAATTGTTTGTGGATTTATATGTAAATGACATTTTTCTGAACATTTTAAGACATTAATTAGATAAAAAGGTACATGAAACGATTAAACTATATCTATAGAATGACGTGACATCACGTACGTTCAACGAACAGTTTAATGTCAATCATACATTATTAAATTATTGGTTTAAACCGTATTTTATTGATAAACCATTCCAGTACAATTTATTCTGGCATACCGGATGTGGGTATCCACAATTTTTACCAGTGCTTGAAAATATCATATTACATCCCCCCATGTAATATAACTTTCATGAATTGCTTGTGACATAACGCTATAAACATTGTGACGTCAGTTTCCCGAGCACAGCATCTGAATAATGCATCATTTCGATAAGTTTACATTTAAATATCTATTTTAAAATGCAAGACAGTATGCAAGAAATAGTTTCTACCATGAGATATCCGGTTTTGATGGAAATATCCGTCACCTCGGGTAACTGTTTCGCTGGAACTCGGCAGAACCTCGTTCCTGCCAAAACAGTTTCCCTCGGTGACGTATATCTCAAATTAAAATATCGGCTTGCTCTTTTATCTGTCAATAATTAATGATTTTATTAATCCAGATCTATTTTACCTTCTAATATATGGCTTGCCAATTTCAATAAAATGTAAGCATTTCAGAGAAGTTTTAGGAGTTCATCGGTTTGCCCTTATATTGGATTCTTTGCGGTTATCTCAAACGCCTGCGCAGAAGAGTATCAGGGAACCCCGTAATTGGATTCAGAGAAAGAGGTAAAATATAGAATAACTTTGTAAGTATTCATCATTAGAAAATGAAACTTTGATCGACACGTGTTTTGTCGTTTTTTGTTTTATCTGTTTCGATTTATTTTTAGTACACCCAATGTTCCTACAAATGACAAATAACGCCATTAACCGCAGCTTTTCTTCCACGAAAATTATTGAAAGTACACACATTCCATCAAGGCTCAAATTATTCCAGTCAAAATGTTTCTGAATAAATCGCAGTGTGATGATATTTACCACACATATTACACAGTCCACTGCCTTTAGATAATATTGTATTTTGTGTGATCTAAATTAAAGTCATCTTGGACATATTAAAGTCGCTTAATGTCAGAAGGTGTTGACCTTACTTTTGTTATATTTTATAATATTTCGGTACTTTATTGCTTTACTAGGTTGCCTTTCATACAGTTATTGAACAAGAAAACAACCTTGTATTTTGTCTTGTTGGACCACCAGATACAATAACATGTACTCAACAGAACAAGTCACCACTTGTATAGCAAATTTATATTGAAACTTCGTGAAAGAATCGATTAAATTCTCATGTTATGAATGCTTGACTGTTATTTCATAGACTAAAAAGAAAAAATACTGTATGTAATGGGATATTATTCCTTTTGATCACACACTAGAACATAATTCTAACATAAATTAAAATGTAAATTTCCTTCAAGTTGATATACAGTTTACTGTTGATTATAAACTTAAAACTATTGATGCAGTTAATCAAACTACCTCTTCTTGAATTGAAAAAGGGCATCTTTATTGTTGGTTAGCTTGTCAATACAAAGTCTTTCAAGTCAGTAGCAAAACAACAGAGTCTGAATAGTCAATGAGTCATTGCTGCTTGGAATTGTGTATTACTCTTTCCGATTAAACGTTCTACATATAAAAGCACTAGTTTACTGTTCACCCCAGGTATCCGGCTACCTTCAAGCCTGAACGATACCTAAAACGTGTGTTGTATGTACATGACGGATGTTTGTTTTAAGTACTAACAAAACCAAAATATACATATATTTTTACATTTTACGGAGAGTTTAAGACACCTATCTTCTGGTTAATCAATTTGCTCTTAATAGTGAAAATATCAGTCAGTCAAATTTAAAAAGGTTATGGGTAAAAATATTGATAAATGAGCGGAAAATGATACATTTTGACACTCGGAGCTTTACTATCCTATGGAAATTATTGAAATAATTAAAGTTGCCACTATCCCTGATAGAACTATACGTACCCGACAGATGAATATACGTTTCACTCACTTTGTTAGTCTCTCTGACGCCAAATATTGCATTTTACGCGACCGAGACTAGTATTTGGATATACCACTGACAATCATCGATTATAAACAATGATATCTAGCCATCAGCGCAGGAATACCAACTTCGTAATTGCCAAGAAACTACTCCATGCTTTGAGAAGGTTTGAATGGCATAATTACTAACATTTCTGACGTGAAGAAGCTTATTGGGGCATTATCGCACTGATATCATGCGATGTTGCCCCGTCAAAGTATTTTTGACGCACGAAAGTAATTTTCTTCCTGCTAAGTACGTACACCTTAATATGACATATGATTTTTTTTCAGTTAAGATGGGATCGGGGTGGATAGGTATACCGGTCTGGTTGCCGCATTTTATTTGTTTTACGTTGATTTGTATACATCGAATAAAATCCGTTTTGACAGTGTGTTCAACTTAGCAGAATCATTATATGTTATTTGGTTTTTGAAGTGATATATGGGGATATATTACCGGCCTAGACTTATATTACCCGAGCCGTTATAGTTATTTGTATTGTTGCATCAGAACATACAGGATAAACACCAGCTATTTCAACATCTGTTTTTCTTTTAGAAGTTTTATCGAGTCGAGTTTGCATTCCTTCAAATTGAAACTTTCTAAGCAATTTTAGGTAGTAGTCAATAAGCATTGCATACTACGCGTTAAGACGTCGTTAACTTTGTTTGACGTCATTTTGTTTACACTTGACATCCTTTGAAACAAGGCATGGCAGCAAAATGATTATTCGATCTTAGCTGAGTAAGATTTTTTGTCTTTTAGTGACGAAAAATACCGAGTGCTCATCATTCCTCCTAACTCTATGGAAACAGCTTGGTTCGCCGTTTCTTACATAGATTTGTCATACGGACCATTACCGCAGATCTTTGTTCCCAGAAAAACCTTCTACATCATTTAGTATTCCGGTCTTTACGGACTGTAGTATAATTTCAATTTTTTTATTCATATGATAGCATTTATTATTTGACCATATCTGTGATCTCTGATCTCATTTTTGATCAGAACTTTGATGAAAGGCTATTGACATGTAGTTGAACTCGTGAAAATGTTGACTTTAAAGAAAGAAAATAACAAATGTACGGTTGACATTGCTCTTGTTTGTACCTAGAATTATAATAGTGTCGATAACTAAAGAAATTACTTTTGTTTTCCGGTGGAGAAACGAACTATAACTGTCGGTTATTACCCGAAAAAATCACTGTTCTCTCAGTGAAAGTATCTAAATCTGACCCGGATCAACCTCAAAAGGTACACCGAACGCAATGCATTTTGGAAATCATATGACGATATGCTATGCTTTCTGGTGATGTTTCCCGCGATTTCTAACATTCGACCGAAAATTAAAATTAACAAAAGTAGTATAGAATAATTGTTGGTTAAGATGTACTATCACGTTAATTGCACTTGTGAACACCAAAAATAGATGTAGTTATTTTCGCTCGAAGCTATGCCACTCAGGTAAATATCACTTTTTGTCCCAACTCGATGAAATTCTAACATAATATTACACTGAAACGAACAAGTATCCTTTTTTCTGTTGTGATGGGTAATTTGTGGCATAGGCCACGTGTAAAGAACATATTTCTGGATTCTATTTCAAATCTTTGTAGTAACAAAACTGACAACACTTGAAAGGATAGTATGGATAATATACAAACACTAGCACAATTCTATGAAGGTCTTATAATCTATACACAAACCTTCACCAATCGCATTTAAAAAAGTGGAAAAGAATTATTTTACATACTAGACGATTTTTCATCAAAGTGTAATATTTCTACATGTAGTTACTTGCTAAAGCTTTAATCTGCTTCAGCATCTTTGTTTAGATATTCTAACACTACCGAGGGCTAAAGCAGCAGCATGTACTTGTGATTGTACGACAATATAAATTAGACTGTTGAGCAATTTAGAATTTAGGTTCGGGTTTTTAACAGGTGTGCTTGAAAAGATAATACTTTTGTACACACAACCTTCTACTTTTAACACCAGAAATAAAAAAAAACAATCTTATGGTACAGAGCTTTTAATTTGTTTGCACTTGTTTCAAGGTCACTGGGCTGCTGGGATTTAGATGACCTTATTAATGTAGTGTTTATGTATGAGAACAGCTCTGCTATGACACCGGATGCTTGTAATTCGGAATGCTGGAATAACTTCACTGTCGCCATGCTTGCGGTTAGTTCACAACTGTACAAATCTTCATAGTGAAATGTATTTATTAGCTGATAGTCAATCAAATGGTTATGGCCCAACAAATCTTCATAGTGAAAAGTTTTAATTAGCTGATAGTCGATCAAATGGTTATGGTTCAACAAATCTCATTGTGAAAAGTTTTTGCTGTAGTCAATCAAATGGTTATGGTCCAACAAATCTTCATTGTGAAAAGTATATATTCGCTGATAGTCGATCACATGGTAATGGTCCAACAAATCTTGATAGTGAGAAGTATGGATTAGCTGATAGTCGATCAAATGGTTATGGCCCAACAAATTTTGAAAGTGAAAAGTATTGATTAGCTGATAGTCGATCAAATGGTTATGGTCCAACAAATCTTAATAGTGAAAAGTATTAATTAGCTGATAGTCAATCAAATGGTTATGCCCGAACAAATTTTGAAAGTGAAAAGTATTAATTAACTGATAGTCGATCAAATGGTTATGGTCCAACAAATCTTGATAGTGAAAAGTATTGATTAGCTGATAGTCGATCAAATGGTTATGGTCCAACAAATCTTGATAGTGAAAAGTATTAATTAGCTGATGGTCGATTAAATTGTTATGGTCCAACAAATTTCATTGTGAAAAGTATAAATTAGCTGATAGTCAATGAAATGTTTATTGCCAAACAGATTTTCATCAGATACATCTTCAGTTACAGTGAAATAATGTATGTGTATAAAACTTTGTTACTTTGACAAGTACCTTACGTTGTTCAACAACAAAAGAAAATTGATCTTTAAGGTAACACTTAATTTCAGAGGTCTTTAAGAAATATTTAAAGTTCATGGTGACTTTAGATGTATCAGTTACTCCAGACACTTCAATTACCAAGAAAAATAATGGAATGTTCTTTTTACACAAAATATGACTTCTAATGCTTTTTAGTTCGAAAGTATACATACAGCAGTTAGTTTTTCTATGATATTGCAAAAGGGGAAGACACAACATCGCTTTTTCTTCGTGAAACGACATGGATATGTGGAAAAGGCGTAGATGATGAACAAAACACAGTTATTAGGAATGAATTTATCATTATTCTTTCATTAATGCATTATAGCTGTCCGGGCAGGTCCAAAGTGATCATTGGCCTTAATTTACAAGTTTGAAAAAAAGCACTAACTAGATAAATATTAGCTGTCAAAGTTGCGTCAACATTATTGCCACATTTTAAGAGACTATTCAATCTGAATGTAAAAATGGAAATCTTATCTGAAATACTAAAAGCAGTATTGCTAGAAGATTTTATCTGCATAGTAAATTTTCTGGTAGATGATCTATAAAGTTTCTAGAAATACAATTTGAGTACAATCAGCATCGCGAACAAATATGCAATAATTCTGACATTCCGCATATTAAACTATTTTAAATAAAAGTCAAGTGAACACCTGATATGGTTTTCCTTTTATTTCAACATTTAAGAAACGATTATTGGTGATATGAAAAGTTAACACTGATAGCAAATCTTATGTTATGCAAGAGCTGTAATATAAATTGGGAAATAAAGAAACTAATTTTGCTCAATTCCGGTCGTTATACAATATTTTACAGAAACAGGTTTTGAGTAAAAAACATGTAAGTGTGTATTTTGATAGACATTCATTATGTTTACAGGAAACAAAAACATGTTACTGTGCAGATGTGGATGACAACAATCCTCCAACGAACCACATTATGGAGTGTAACTTGGTTTGTACCGGTACTTCCAAGTTTTGTGGAGGTTCTGATGACGGAATTGGAAACGCATATCATGTACAAGGTTGCCATAACTACGTTTTTGCCTAAATGTTGTTTCATTTAATACTTTATTGACTCACAGTGACTACAAAGAGAATTTGAATTGTACATTGCTTAATGTAACGACCTGTGCATAGAGCCGACTCTTTTGTGAAATTGCATCGGTCAACACGCATTAAACATAAGAATACTACATTTTGATTAATTAAACTTCCACGAAATTTCCAGCCGTTTGATTGGTCAAGGACACGTAAACAGATATTGATATTAACGGGCAAGCCGGTAATACATGTATACGCTTTACATATTCCGTCATTGTACCCCACGCTAAACGTGAGAGTGTTCGCGTAGAGAACGTCAATGTTTTAGTACGTGCTGAGTTGTGACGTTATTAAGTGACGTAACGAAGTAACATTGGGTTATCATAAGGGTTTTTGCCGGTCTTCTTACGTTCAGCCGTTAAATGAATTAAAAATTTACCGAATCTCTCAAAATTTAAGAAAGGGAAGGGTATTAAATTGTTATTTGTGTTTAGACGTGGTATATATAGATATATTACCCGCCTTGACATAATATCTCCCTCGCCTAACGGCTCGGGCAATATTCATCTAGGTGGGTAATATATCCCCGTATACCATGTCAAAAAAACAACATATAATATATCCTACCGTGAACCGTCTTTTATTTTCTATCTAATAAGCTGTCATCTATTACACGCCATGATAACTCACTGTTTTGCAATTCTAGACTATATGACTTCGTCTTACGTATAAATTGTCAAGCTTTTTTGTTCATCTTGCTACAAATATATTATTATTTAACGCCGAATGAACTTTACGCTTTCTTGTATTATCACATATAAAATGTTCAAAATCGTAAGATACATGGTATACTACATCTGAACAATCAGGAAACAATATAGTTTATAAAGAGACATGGCCGAAGGTTATAGTGATTTAGTTTATACTAATTTGTTTTAGCTCGATTGTGAAGAAATCTTGTAGCTTATCGAGTCACTCTCGAGTCCGCTTGCCGGAAAAACTAGTACTGGTGTCATATGAGGAGATACGGTCGTGACCCCAGTGGGGCTCGAACCAGCAACCTCCAGGTTGAGTGGCAGTTAACCTTTTCATCACCGCTCCCCTTTGTGGAGATTAACATGATGATTAAGTTTCAATTGATATGAACTAAGTTGAATTTAGTTCAAAACTGTTATATATTCTGAATTCTAAACTATAACATGAAAAGAAACTAGAATACTTAGTTCAGTTCAACGTCTGATATTTTTTCAGAATTCCATTATGTTTTCGATATGCATGGTTAACCAATTTGTAACATTGTATATATTTCACAATATTGTACAATGTACCATGTAATTTTGTCAATCAATTTTATAACATTGATAATACTTGGGGAAATATAATAATTTGTTCATGAATCCTGTTGATACGTGAAATACTGTTTACATGCACATAATATATCATTTATCCTTTTTTAGGAAATAATTTGCTTGTGTTTACTGACACAGTCAAATTGTATCAAGAAATTCACACGAACGTCAACACATCAATAATCAATTCGATAATTAGGATCTTATTTTCTGTTTTATGAATGCATTTTTGTGTGGGTTTTAACTTCAAAGAATTATCGCAAGCACTGCCTTTAATTTTCTCTACTAAGTACTATTCATTGCATGCTTCTAATTCTTTAAACATCTTTACAGATATGATATGTTCATAAAAGCATTATTGCGTCAGCCTCTTCAGTTTGCAGAGGCATTTAATGCTCATGTTTGACTATGACATGTATAACATATGATAAAATGAGTTTATTTATGCATGTTTCGTTTCCCATCGAATATGTATACGAATTTCAAAATATGTTCGCCGAATTCTAGACCAAAATATTCCTATAGAATGACACGAACAATATTAATATTGGTAGTTTATTTATTTCAGATAAACGGTTTTGAAATAAATGCAGCAACTACTACAGATAAAACAGCCTTTGTTACCAAGATTGCAGTTAATGCTTCAGATGCAATGAACTATACCATTAAATACCATAAATCTAAATGCACACCAGGTGCTGGTAAAATGAAAGATCTATCTTTTGACGGCACGGCCCTAAAACGGTAATCAAACAAAAAATGAATAACTTATTGACATTAGAAATAATATAAGTGAGCTAC
>JAFMSR010001817.1:0-24891 GCA_022818135.1 Saxidomus purpurata
TGGCATCCATTACGTCACTTATGCAAGATCAATGCCACTGGTTTCACTTTCATCAAATCACTAAATCTCAATACTTGACAGTGAAAATGCATATATAGATCTAGCATGTATTAATATTTTCAACCAAAACCATGCGCTTGGATCTGTATTTTACCTCTAATTTGTAAATTTCATCTTGGCCAATTCGTCACGAACAGTCTGAAACCTTATATTGCCTCCAAAGGTGCATTAACGAGTAAATTTCTCAATAAAAAAAGTTATACATTCTACTTGCAATTTCATTGGCGGTTGAAAAGTTACCAACTTTCGGTCAGAAACGAGCTTAAAACAGCTGCGCCGGAAACAGAGTCATTTGTTGTTATTGAAACATTTTCTCTGTCGGAACTTCATGAAATTGTTTCAATAACAACAAATACAATGTATAAACATAGTAACATGATTTATTCTGCTGTAGTATATCTGAAACTGTCCTTTTAATTTCAGCTAAACATGCCACCACGTGAACGCAAGCGAAAGGTCTGCAGTTGCTGTGAGATTCCTTCGTCAACACTGACGTCATCACAACCTTAAACTGTCACAAAACGTCGACGTGTACAGAATATTAATACAGCCTCAAAGGAACCCGAACCAGTCCTTGAACATGACGTAATAGAAGAACCCGCCAAACTGTCGGCTGCTAGATCTACTAGCCTCGTTTCTGTCGACCGACCAAACAGCCTGACATTGGCAGATGTATTTGCCTGTGAAATGGAAGAGACGAGAGAGGATATTGTACTTGAATCTACAGGCCATTCTACCAGGCGGATCAAACGTCGAGCAAGCCGTACTGTCCGAGGTTTAGATGCTGTCCACACTTTCATTAAGGAAGTCACCTACACGATCGCTACTTCAACTGTAGGCTACGTCGGGAAGGAGTTACTCCCGTTTCAAGCTAAAGAACATTTCTTTAAGAGATTTACGCCAGCATCTTCAACAGTACCAGAAAAATCTACCACGACGTTCACAAGAGACGCGCCTACAGCAGCTTCGAACCAACGACCTACCATCCCATTGGATGACTCTTTCCATGTTCCGCTGGACTCTTCAGATGATGAATCTAGCGACATGCCGAACCAATATTATAATACAGGTTTTGATAGGTCTAAGAACAATGATTTAGATGCAAGTCATAGGAAAAAGGATAGACGTTTCCCAAGTTTTAGTGACAGTGATTCGCATTGCAGTGACGCAGATTCAGATCTCGGGAACAGAGATTCAGATTCATATCGTGATAAAAGGAATGGGTGTTTCTCAGAAAGAAATGACAGTGATTCAGACTCTAGTGACAATGATTTAGAATCCAGAGACGGTGATTCAGATTCCTATCATGGCAACAGAAACAGGGGTTTCTCGGATAGAACTGACGTAGGCTCCGATCCTGGTGACAGTGATTCAGATTCATATTATGGCACCAAGAACAGGGGTTTCTCAGATAGAAATGACGGTGTTTCAGATCCTGGTGACAGTGATTCAGATTCATATTATGGCACCAAGAACAGGGGTTTCTCAGATACATCTGACCATGATTCAGATCCTGGTGACACTAATTCCGATTCATTTTATGGCAACAGGAACAAGAGTTTCTCAGATAGAAATGACAGTGTTTCAGACCCAGGTTATAGTGATTCAGATTCCTATTTTGGCAACAAGGACCAATGTGTCTCAGAATCGGGAGAGAAATGCGAGAAGCATGGTGGATTTGGATGGAACTGGTGTTCATGCTGGCTATGCCCTTGTTCCTATGAACAGAGACCATTACCCAAGTCGTGCCCAAAAGAGATGGAAGAACTTCTAGAAGCTTTTCTGCAAGATAGTACTTATAAGAAGGAATATGAAATTTTGCAGGATGTTAACAGCGGTAACCAGGGTTATGTTTATCTCTACAGTAATGAAGTGCTGACCATCTGTAAACGCCAGCAACACAACCTGAGATTGGATCGAACCTTCAACCTAGGTGCATGTCTGGTCACAGCATTTGCTTTCCGTAACTCTAATCTCAAGTACAAAGGTCATGAATATGGACCCTTAATGACTGGTCCAGTGATGCTCCACTTCAACAGTGCTCCGGAAACCTATGCGCGATTCTTCGAGACCATCTGTGAGAAGGCTGGTATCACAAGGAATCAAATGTCTTACAGAGAGATGAATGACATGCTAGGTGTGCATAAAAGGGACTATTTGATTACCAGACCAATGAGAAAGATATTCGGTTCCAACATGAGTCTAACTGACAATCATCATGTGCCAGTCCATCTTCGCACTCTTCTAAAAAACCAAGTGTCTTGTCGCTCGCCTATCAGTGCTGCTTTGAATGTTGTCTACAATAAACTATTTCAGGAACGCTTGAATACGAAACTAGCTATCGTCGGAAGGGGAGACTGGCGTCTGAGTCCGCGTGCTCGGGGTCACATTGAGTCTGTTACAGACAAATTGCAAGCTTTAGATAGGCTAAGCCCTGAGTATTGATGAAACTGTGAAAAGACTGTGCTCTGAACAAACAGAACGTTAGTTAATAGATGTAAATATTCAAGACATACATATTTTTTGTTGTGTAGAGAAAAGCCTTTTAGTAAATATGTGTATTGTGGTTACACAATACATACATGTATTCAGTTTTCACAGAGAAATGGAAATCGATCGTAATTTTTATGTTGAAACACGTACATGAATGTATCCATTGCATGGTCTTCAGTGATGAACGATTTATTAAGATATAACATACAATTGGATATTAAGTAGTTGTTCATACATGCTAGAAAATACGCAAAAAAACAAAACACAACGGAATACTAGATTAAAGTACTTAGTCGATGATCATGACAGACGAGCAGAAACATCAACCAAACGAGTGTTTCTTTACCAGTGCGACAGTTTCATTTTAGTAAGCTTCTTGTTGAACGAATATTTCTTTGTCTTAAATGTTGATATTGTTTTGAAGCTGGAACTGATTTGACATAACGGGGAAATTTTTTAAATGTTGCTACTAGAATATTTAGTCGTTTTATATTTGTCTTAAGTAATTTTGATAATTGTTTGTGAAAGTTCATTTGTTTAATTTTTGTTTACAATCCTACGTATATGGATAATGTGTCCGTATTCTTTGAGAATTGAACTACCAGTGGGCAGTGACGGTGCAAGATCTTATTTTGAAATGCTTCCACGATCACACCTAAACATTCGAAATGTTTTAAAATGTTTTATTTACACACACTTAACACTTGCTTTCTGTTGGGTCAGTTTTTTATCTTTAACAGATTTGAATAAGTCTACATGTATTTATGGTATGTGTTAATATTGTAGCTGAGCTTTTAAATTGAACAAACAGTAACAGGACAAGGTAATATTTTTAAAAGTTCCAACCGTCACCGAACAAAATATTTAATACTATGATTGCAGGCAAATATTTAATAATTGCATACATACTGTCTTGGTTTATTGTCTCATAAAACATATGCATCTTAGATAATTCTTAAATGCATACCTTTTGATTACTATTATTAGGTTAATAATGTTAAAGGATAGTAAATCTGTTTTTGATGTTTTGACGTTAGAATTTGTCCTAATTCAGTTGTTGCATATCTGTAAATAAAGCTGGAAAAAAGGAATAAAACTGACGAGTTTTACATTTATACAGAAGGCAATGGTATTAAAAGTCAGACAATTCATTTTAGTTTATAGACATGAAGTTATGTTAGAAATAAATTTAAAAATGCTCATTCGTAAAAAATGAATCTAAGTTTTAGTTTGTTTCATTTTGTTCATGTTTGATATTTCTTTAATTAAAGATAAAATTTATATTTTCTTGTTATCTTTTATAATCAGTCCTAATATAGTGAGTTTCCTGTGAACATGTATATGTATTCACTTTTATGCATCCCGCCCATCTGCTCGATTCGTTCTCTCTCTCTGTCGGCATTAGAAGAGCAGGTCTGCCGGTGACGGGGACTGAATGACCTCGGCCATCGTGTCTATATATCTTCCTGAAATTCCGGAGGCTATTCATACGCGACACTAGTTGATAAATCGATCCTTGTGCTTATTAATCACCTACCTGTCATACGACCGGTTCGGAGACTATTGGTTTCCGCTGTTTCGCCCTGCCCATCCGCTATTTCGATTCCGGTCTGTATCTTTCACATGTATGGACCGATTTTGATATAACTTCACACAATGCACAATAACCAGTGCAGGTCAATGTCACACTAAGGGCTTAAACACTACTACATGCAACTTCGTTTCTGATCCATGGACCGATTTTGCTATAACTTATCACAATTGTTAACCATGTGATGAGGGTGTACCATACATAACATCTAGTCACCTGCTCCCCAGGTCAAGGTCATACTTAAGGGCCTGAACTATGAAAGATAGTTTTATTTTGCACTCATTCCTTGTGTGTATCTTTTTAATACATGTTTTTAATGCATAGACCAATGTCAAAATAATTTCACATAATTGTTACCAATGTAGTGAGGGTGTGTCATACACAACACCCAGCCATCTACTTCCGATGTCAAGGTCGCACTTGGAGATCAAACCCGTTCATATAGTGTTATATAGCAATATTTCCTGTCCTTTTTGTATACTAGTAGCTTGTATATACATTGACTGTAGCCCCAAACAATTACCCGTACCATGAGAATGTATACCAATACCAAGTCACCTAAACCCAAGGCCAATGTCACACGTAGGTCTTAGAACCTTGGTTTTATATAGCTGTATTTGTATTGACGTTCTTCTCGGCACCCCTATTGTTTTATCCTATGTCTAAAGTGCAGGCACGGTTCACTAACGTTATTTTTCATATTTGTACACCCTTTTTTATAGACTGCTCGAAACCAGTATAGTTCGATTCGAGCACGAAGCCGCATGAGCCGTAAATGTACTTTTAGCTTATTGTAAAACCGAGGAAAACATCCTGAAAGATCGTAGCTCAACGGTCAAATTCAGTCTATAGGGGACTTTTTGCAATGCATTCAATACCTCGTCAACATGTTTAAGAAGTGTAATTTGTGACAATTGCCTTATGCCCATGAGAAATCTTAACCTGTTCTTGTGCCAAACTCGCAGAAGCTTGTGCATTTTTGGGTGAGTACACAACCTGTCTAGGGAAGTGCAGTGGTGTAAGGATAGTACGTTGGACTCCTAATCGGGGAAGGAGGGGGTTTCGAATCCCGACAATCCCGACAATCCCTCCTTTTGACGCAGGTTCTTGTTAATTAGAACCTAAAGAAACAGCCATCGAAAGTAGTTAATGTCAGTTGAAAGAAGTAGAGTCTACAAACGTCTAGAATAATAAGATAAACTAAACAGTTTGCCTAAAATATTTTGATGAAGAAATGAAGGTGCGTCAGTTGTTAAATAAAGAAGTTCTCAGTTGTTGGATAAATTTTAGGCGACGTAATACATACATGCAGCACTTAGGGTAAAGGCACATCAATGAAGGGCAATATAGCTCTACATATAGTTGCACGATTAGGCCAACGACTTGACGAAGATATTAAATACTTCGGAAGGGGGAGAAAGGAACCCGACAGTGGTGAAAAACGATATTTTTACAAATCAAGGGTCATAACTGTGGATTAATTCGTAATCGAATTTGCATAATTTTGTTTCAATGTAATTTTAATTTTGGGAGAAATGAAGGTACACCCTTTCTTTGCTTCTTAAACTGGGCGTATAACTAGTCTTGTATACAACCGTGTTTTTCAATTGTATTAACTTCATTAAATAATACGACGTTATTGCAATTTTACTACTTTTGCCTTTTTACCCAAATTATTTTTAACAGTTGAATTCGTATTAATTTTATCGTCACATTACTGATGACGTTGCGTTAAGGTTATAGAATGACGTAAGTGCTGCAACATTTGTGATACGTGACATATAAAATTTACGTGACGTTGTATCGAAGTAACCGACGTTAGTCGATGTCTGTATTGACCGTAGTTCAAATAGTTCAGGCTTTCTTGATATTTATTTGGTTCGTGTAATGTTTGGGCTTGTTCGGGCGGACCCGACAGAAAGCCCATATTGCACACAGGGCTTACAGCTTTGTAGATGTCTGATACGGGACATAGAAACAAGCCCAAAAGGTTGGGATCCGAATAGTATGAGTTATGATGTGTATAACGACTCAATTATGAGGCGTGTGATACCTGAATACGTAGACCAGAGAAGGAAATTGTTAGATAAAATGATGCGGTACAACAGAGCGCCATTATCGAAACAATGGAATACTAAGATAATACCACAGCCAAAGACGTACAGACTGCCTCTGAATGATTTGAAAAGGTAAGAGCACTCATTGTGAAAGCTCTGAGTGGAAAAGGCGAACGGTTTCAGTCACGTTTCGTCATTTATGCAGACTTCAACTAGTATTCCCAATGTAGAAGCCAGCAAGACAACTCTTACACAAAGTAATATATCGTAGCAAACTGATCAAAATGTCGGATTATGTACATAGCAGCTCAGATATGTATTAAACAATGACTATAGTGATTTTAACCCAAGCGTAAACTTATCTAAAGTTTCAAATCATTTTCAGACAATCAGGAAATTGCTTTACCTATATGAATGAATATATGAATGAATGAGAGAACGGATTTTAATCAATCAATCAATCAATCAATCAATCAATCAATCAATCAATCAATCAATCAATCAATCAATCAAACAAATAAACAATCAATCAATATGGAACTCTGGACATAAACCTACGGACATTCATTTTACGGTATATGCTGTCATTGTGATTACATGTAACACTGACATGGTAGCTGATAATCAATAAATATAAATCGTAGATATATCACACTTGCATATTATGTATGCTGATATTGATACATTTGTTTGCAACAGTCGATCTATAAGAAGTACATACATTCCAGTCTGTTATCAAAGACCGAAAGCACCTAAAATGGCCCCTGTAGACAGGCCCTCTTTATTCATGGATGTTTCTTCTTTACAGTAGAAGAGCACTGTATATGCTAAAACAAGACAATAAGTTCACAAAGGCTGGCCAAATCTCGCATGACTCCCAGTAACAGCTGTTCAGTTACCCAAAAGGCAGGTATAATCGACATCAGTATACCAAAAAGGCCGTTGAAAATTACATAGCAACAGTCCAATGTGGTAACGTGTTCACCTCAGGACTCCACGGTACAGGGCTCGATCCCAACAAGTGCCAAGGGGCAAGACACTTACTCCCACGTTGTCTCTCTTTGATGTTGGTTTCATCTTAAGTTAGTCACTAGAGGGATAAGTCTAATCGCAGACATAATAAAGAAATTAGTAAATAAAGAACAACAGCGACATTCAATACGAAACAATACTGTAACCATGCCGCACAGTCAGTTTTAGTTTGGTCACTATGGAGACACGAGACAGTTGTTATGGTTGTTTAAAGAATAACTCATATTTTGACAAACTTGTATTCATTTTTGAAATCATTCTTTGCACGAGTGCTTATTAAAATATATAACTGTAAGATCTTAGTTTAACTCTGGCTGTTCCACTTTAATCGTTAGTGTATAGAGGATTATGGGAGGTACGAACCAGTCTGGTCGCTAACCACTCGGATTAAAGATTAATGGGTTACACTGCTTTACATGTTAAACATTGATATCGGGTAGCTGTCGAATCTATAAGAACATGCTCACTTGACAGAGATATATTGGAATAAAAAGTGGAGAGAAAAAAAACGGAAAATTTTACCGAAATGGAAAAAGATATCAATGACAAAAACGCTGATCCAGAGTAAGTTAATCTTTTTTTTATCAAGTAATTTATAATAATCAAACTTTGTGCTTTTAAAATTAAAGTTCTTTAACATTTAAAAACAGGTCCAATACAATAGCTACCGTTATAGAAAATATAATATATCAAACTATTACATACTTTGAAAAGTTTGAAGTAATGGACTGAGAGGAAAACATACGTTTGTAATTCAAGGCGGTGCAGTTATTACCAGAGCAGTGTTCGAACCCACGATCTCCAAGAGGAGAGCCCGACATGGTAACCTGTACACTACCAATCCGCATTCTTATAAATAAAGGTTTGTTAATGGTGGAGCTTGCAATTCCACATCAGCGACGCCTGACTGTGATTAGATTTTCGCGGATTATGTTAATACAATGTAGTTATCATTGAGCTAATGGATCGAGACATGACGTCTTGTGAATGCCGAGGTTATACGCGAAGCAGACAAAATTACTAAATTCATTATGATAACTTTAATACACATCTGTACTGAGAATAAAACAGCTGTATCTAATACCTGTCTTGTTCTTTGGAACTGACCACTTTATCCCATTTTATTACGAAACGACTCCCGGGGACGGGTTGAGGGGAGCGGGGTCTTGGATAACATCCACTGGCAAACTAGCTCTAATTTAACGCATATTGACAAATGACGACTCGAGTCAAGGTACGACCAGCAAGATTTCTGAAGCCATTGGAGTTTTGAAAACCGGAATATTTTATCGCCATGGGGTAACCTAAAAAATTGTAATAACTGTGTACATGAGACAACGTGGAACCACAGGTGGTTTGCCCATAATGATAAGTTGGATAAATACCAAACTATATGAGAACGATTGTTATAAACAAATTCATTGAGAAATATTAAATTTCACTTTTCTTTTAAAACATTAATGGTATACTGTCAAATGTTTTATCAAGAAGAAAAATTGCCATCAACATTTAATTGCCATTGTACAAAAATAGACGTGTGTGGTATTTTTTTATTATAAATTTTTATTCGATAAACAAAATCCTCTCTTTTCAAAATTTCAAACTGACGTTTTAAAACTTGTTGTACATGATTTTACACGTAGAAATGTGTTATAAGGCTGAATCATGATTATTTGATAAGAGATATAGATTAGGGTTGTGATCTTAGATTTTAAGTCCCCAAATCTGTGGGCTTATCAGCTTGTAGTTAAGACAGGTTTCTGTTTCGTATTATTTTCAAGTTTTCATATCTCACAAGGAGCTTTATCTATGCTTGACCCTTACCTTGCTCCAATTATAAATTCAGCTTTCTCAAGTTCAGTCTGGTCATTGCCAGAGTTGCTGGGTGAAAATTTACCAAGTAGTGACCAGTGCAGATCATGATCAGACTGCAAGATTTTAATTAGCATTGACTGCAAAGGCAGGGTCACTTCCGGTCAGCAGGTTGTTAGCACAAGGATTAGTTGTGCGAAACAATTTATGACAGTGAAGATAATTTAACTGAATGTAATATGTTATTTTTGTGTTTCAGTCAAATGGGAAGAGAACAAACTCCCTTAGAAAAGAAAAGGTCTGAAATATCATGCTGCAGTGGCAAATATATAGTTGCTATAAAGTTTGTTGCGTCACGATTGTTTTGCACAGCACACTTCACTGATACGTATGACTTGCTAGCAACACAAATAAAGATTTTCCATTATAATGGAAGTAGTCTGACGAGTTTCGAATATTTTAGTCTTTTTTTAAATATTTTTTTCCAGCCATTTATGTATGCGCAGATATAACTACTTTTTCTACTATAAAAAATATTCAGTCACTTCCGGCATGAAAACAAGTTGTCGTCTGCTATGATATATAATCTATAGAAAAGATAACTGATATTGCGCTAGCTGTCAGTGACTTAGTAGCTATTTTTTCACTTTATTTGCACAATGTGGTGTGTTGAAGAACCGAACATTGCACCTCTCACTGATTTGTATGCCAATGTTGTTTATCGTGCTAATGTCAAAGTCAGCTGAACGCTGAAGTAGACAGCTAAAATGGATCAGTGCTTCACCAACATAAATGCATAGGTGTGTGCTGATGAGAGGAATCATAGGTACACGCCGGACAAAAGTTTATAAGTATTCTTTTGTCCGATTTCTGTACGTTGTTGCTGGTACGACTTTTCTCTTGAACCGGTGATATTATTCACGTTGGGTAACTCTTAGGACATATCATGGCGGGTTGTCGTACTCGCCACTTATGATATGTGTAATTTCAAGGTTGGTGTAAGCATCCACATGTGCATGGGCAAAACTGTCTTACTAGATTTTTATTGGAAAGATGCCTTACAAATACTCACAAGACTTTGTTGAAGGCGCAGGTACTTAGGAACCATTACTTTTTTAAAGTCTCGGTAGATACTTTGTACCTGTATACGAGAAGAAATAAGGGGGCGGTGGTGTATGCCGCTCATCCCGGAGGTTGCGGGTTCGAGCTCCACTGGGGCCACGACCGTACCTCCTCATATGACACCAGTACTGGTTTTTCCAGGAAGCGGACTCAAGAGTGACTCGCTAAACTACAGGCTTTCTTCACAATCGAGCTAAAATAAATTGGTATATACTAAATAAATCACCGTCGGAACCCACGGTCTGTTACGGAATATTCATGTATGGTATGAATAGTATCGAGGATGACATAAATCAGAACGTGTTAGACTGACATTTTAGAAACAATGGTTATTAAATACCTATATACAGGTAATAACTGGAGCGAAGTGTTGAATGAGTGGAGATACTATCAGATAAAAGAGGCATGCCTATTTATTGAATGACTTGTTCCCACAGACATATACAATATCTTGCAACGGTGCCAGATTTCACATTGTTTTAGAGTGTTAACATGATCAATTCATTCATTTTATTGATATATACAAGTAGCACAGTTTTCAAATTCAAATGAACATGTTAACTGAATTAGATTTGAATTTCGCTACTTTTCAAGATCCCAGAGGAAGGGGCATATAGTAGTTGCACTGTACTACTGTACGTAAATTCGTCCGAATACGTACGTGCGTCCGTGTCTGAATCATAAGCATTAAGGGGAGTGCTATGAAACTTCACTTACATGGTAATTAAGCATACTAAGGTGTGTTGTCTGCAAGAGCCCTGGTCTATATCTGTACACCGTAAGGCTATGCACCGAGAAGGTTACTTATAGATTATACGCACATTCAAACTGTGCCATTCATAACTTTTAAAACATCCAGAAAGTGTCTACAATGCAAACCATTATCAGGCTGCTCAACAAACAATGATAAGACTGCAAATGCAGTCAAAATGCAGAACATGATCTTACTGCGCATGTGACCATCACAGCAGTCCATGATCTGACTGTACAAATGGTAATACCAGTGTTCTACAATGCTGCTGACTGTATAAATGGTCAAATACCATAATCAGACTACACAAGTGGTCTAAGCAACCAAGTGGTCTACATTGCAGACCATGATCTGACTGTACAAGTGGTCTACAAAACATACCATAATCAGACTATACAAGTGGTCTACAATGCAAACCATGATCAGACTATACAAGTGGTCTACAATGCAGACCATGATCTGACTGTACAAGTGGTCTACACAGACCATGATCTGACTGTATAAATGTTCTACAAAACATACCATAATCAGACCGCACAAGTGGTCTACAATGCAGACCATGATCAGACTGTACAAGTGGTCTACAATGCAGACCATGTCTGATGTCAGTGGTCTACAAAAACAAATCGACTGTACAAGTGGTCTAATGCCCAGTCTAGACTGTACAAGTGGTTACCATAACCATCAGACTGCAAAATGGTTACAGCCAAGACCGACAAGCGTCTACACAACAAACCATAATCAGACTGCAAAATGGTCAAGTGGTCTACAATACAGATCATAATCAGACTGCAAAAGTGGTCTACAATGTAGACCATAATCTGACTGTACAAGTGGTCTACAATATAGACAATAATCAGACTGCTCACAAGATCAAAAATACAGACTATGGTCAGACTGCAAGTGGTCTAAAATGCAGACCATAGATAGGTTATGTGGTCTAGGTCTATCACAACCACATATACAGATCATGATCACACTGGTCATGTTGCCTTCAATGCAGACCATGACAAGATTGCAAACATGGGCTAGCATGCAGACCTTGTTCAGACTGCTCATACAGCCTAGAGTGCACACCATAGACAGTCTACAATGGTCTACAATGATTAGATATGTAGGTTCCAGCGTGGTCACTTTAAAAGTTGACTAGAATTCAATAATCCATATCATGTTAGTCAAAAGTGTACACCATGCCAGTCAGTCATCCCATCATGTCAGGACAAAATATTTTCTATACCTTTCACTTATACATAAGGTCATGATACATTCAAAAAAATACTCTGCTTCATTTAAACCATTGTTATGTTGATCATGTAAGCTAAAAGTTCACACTCTAAATTATTCACAATAATGCTTTTCAAATACACAATGCTGGTGGAGCTAGGCTGCTGCAAAACTGCAATACATTTATTATTCAAACAGATTTTGTTGTTTATTGAAAGCTACAGGTCACAAATCAATATCTTTTCACATTGTTCTTTTCATTTATAAATGGACAATGAAATATGCATTGAAATTGAAAGCATACATATTAAATAGACACTGACTATAGGTTAAAAAGCTGTAATCTTCAATAAAAACATAATGAACATTTTACAAGGGTTAAAAGTCCGTAATTGATTCAAATAAATTCAGTCATTTAAACTTTCACAGCTGTTGTGAATGGAAACTACACATTAACCTTTAAGCACACTGGGATAAGAATGAACTTATCATGCCCACATGTAGTTTAAATTGCCATAATCTTGGGTTAATCCATGTGCTCAAATATACAAAAATACAAATAAGAAAAGAAAGAAATGAATTGAAACTTTCAATATAATCTGCAACACTTTAATCAATGTTTTAGGGTTACCTTCTATAATGTTTTGGTTCACGCTTTAACTATATGACTGCAGAAAGTAGAATTGTATTATGTATAAGCTTGTATTAGGTAGATATAGTGGAGTATCACAAGTTTACTTTGTGAATTATGTTGCTACATTGTACTTTCTCACAAGACTAAGGCCAGTTTACAAATGATACAACAGAAGGTTTCACTTTCTTTTATTAACTGTTTTAGAGTTGAAAAAGTTTTCTTTCTGGAGTTAAGTAGTTTTCATCTTTCAGCGTTTAATTATTACAGAGTTCATCTTTTTCATGAACTGTTACAGTAAATCAGAGTTGTTATTAATCCTCTTCAAATAACTGGATTCATTCTTCTGAAATTAACTGTTACAAATTCTTAGTTCTTTTATTTCTTCAATTATTTGTTACACAATCAAACAGAAGTTTTTGTCTCCTTTTCAATTAACTATCACAGATTGTATGTTTCTCCAATCAACAATTTCAGTGTGAATTGTTTAAAGCTGAACATATATATATTATTTCCTATACATATGCAATATAGGACCATACTGTTAACTTTATGAAATATTCATTTGTTCTGCATAGATCCCCTTATAGAGGGTACAAAATTTCATTATTTTTATTGCACCAATGAGGTTTATTTTCTTTTACATCAGGACTATTCAATAACCTGTATAATCAACATGAAATAATAAACCAAGCAAATTAATGCTAATTTAGTTATACAACACTTATTTTACTATCTCATACACTAGGGTAAAAGTCTCGACTTATTTTACTTTCAGAGCACTGAGACCAATAACGAAAGATCATCATCATCAAGACAGTCTGTTTGGTGTAAGTATATGTCGAGAAAACATGGATAGAGGGTTTGATCCTCACAATAGCCACGTCGGTAGTGTCCTTAGGCAAGACACAAATAGTTCCACATTGTCCCTACCTTTGAGGTTGATTCCATTTGGAATGAGTCTCGAGAGTTGTAAGAACTTGTTTCGCGATCAGGAATAAATATATCAATATATATATAAAAAAAATATAAAGATGAAAGTCTAAGCGTATGCCAGTGAGTGAGAGAGTTAACTCTTATCGTGCTAACAGCAAATGATTGTGTCTTTACAACCAATGTAGATCATGATCGTCTACACATCTGATCATGAACTACACTGGCCGCTGTTCATTCAGTAAAATTTCACTGAGTATTCTTTGGTAATCAATAATGGTACTATCAAAACTGTAACATGGACCAGTCTAGTTTAAAAGTTAGCAGGTTATTTAAAGAGTTATAATTGAGTTTGTAAATGAAAGAGTGAGCAAAATAAATGACTGACTGAGCAAAAGTGAACAAAGGCACTGTCGTTCAGGTGTCAAGAGGTTCAAATCCTATCAGTGGGATCAGGGACCTCAAATACCAATTGTTTTCCAAGTAAGAGTTATGGTCAGAACCCTCACTGTATCCAGTCATTGTTAGTAGTAAATAGAAGTTGCAAAATTGATTAAAATTTGAAAATATACAATGTAGAAATATAAATATGTAATAGGTAGCTAAGGATCAGTTCTCTTTATATTATTTTCACCATTGAACATTATAAGAGCCGACTGTGGAAATCAACATTTTAGTGTTTGGAGTCCTTTTAGCCCTGGCTCTGGTTAATTTCTAAGATGGATCTGTCCTTCTGTCAATTGAGTGATCAGGGACCAGTTGTTTGAAACTTTATTCGGTTGTTGGGCGCACTGTGGATTAACTTTTGATTGAAAACATCGTTCTTGATGGGACGCAAAAGAGAAATATTTTGACTTTGCTTTGAACGGTTTTTAGTCCTTGTTCTCTTGAATGCTTGCATATGCTTTAGTAAGTCTTTTAAACTGCAGAAAAATAGCCCTTAATATTAACCTACTGTTACTTTAATCATCTATTAAAGTTTCGAACAACGGGCTCCAGAGGTGATTGCTGAAAATTTAACTACTGAAAAGTAAACAGTGCAGATCATGATTAGACTGCAGGGATATGCAGGCTGATTAGGACCTGTACTGTTTACAAAGGCAGAATAACTTGCCACCAGCATTAACAAGCATTCGTTCTTTGATAATAGACTTCAATGTCACTTAGCGTCTCTGACCTGGATGAGGGTAATAGTATGAATATGCAAATTAGTGGATAGAAAATGAACTGTATTACACAAGTTTTTGCTTTCTTTCAGAACTCCTTTCAGTCAAAGTCATTCTTTGTAGTGCACCCAGAATGGTTGAGTGAAACTGTTGACAATACCGATCCTGAGCCCCTACACCGACCCCCATGGCCCTGGGAGCAACCTCGATACAGACAGAATATCCAACTACCTATAACACACAAACCTGTAGAATCTGAAGAAGATAAAAACAAAGAAAGCACTGAGGAGGAGAAATACTGCATGAATGGTGAAATACCTATGTCCCATGACATGCGCATGGCTTTGCCTATAGGGTACACTTTCACACAACCGGGTATTGACATAACAAAACCTTATGCCAAGCAGACTCAGTTTGGGGCGCCACTGGTAGATACATCCGTTTACAAACTTAGCTACTGAATCGTTTCATAGACACAATTGGTTACAGTCAATAAATAGAATAAATCAAACGAATAAAATCAAGTAAAGGTGACTTTAGTTTACACTTATCATGTTTGATATTTGAAAAAAAAGAGAGAAAGAAACCGCCATACATATGAACATCAAGCACTGCCAGTTTCAAGAATTATACAAAAATATTTGTTCTTGTCCACCTTATTGAGACAAGCATATGATTATCACTCAATTTACATATAGTTTTCTGTAAATTAAATTTACCTATACGTGTACCTAAAATATTTTGATCATACAAAAACTGGTTTCCATTCTTAAAACTTCAAAATTTTAAATAAAAGATTAGATTGTTTACACAGTAATACCATCCATACAACAAGAAATAGAAAGGGTATAAAAGTTGTATAGTGTTATTACTTGGATAAAAAGCAACTTTACAATGTGTTCTTTTTTGACATAGCTCTTCTTTTGTCTGTTTTATATTTGTGTTAATATTTATCTGTTTACCTATGATTGAATTATATACACTCTTTTCTGTCATATTTTGTTTGCTGCAAACATTTTGTATTTGTAATATAACACTTAAAAACGTCTGCCACTTCAAACTCTCAAATGAAAATGAGATTCATGTATACCTGATAATACTTTTATTAACTTCAGAAATATACTACTGAAATTGTACAGTTTCATAAACATTAAAAAATGCTAAAAATTATTTGTGAGCCTTCCCAAAAAAAACCACAATACTTCTGTATGTTGAAGAATGATTTATGTTTTTATAAAATTCCAAGATAAATATAAATGCAATCAAAGGAACCAGTTAAATGACTTTTTCATAAAAGTCAGCCACACCCACTAATGTCATTTTGAAAAGGCCTATACCAGTGTATTCTTAGTATAATCAATGTACATTTATGTTTTTAACTTTCCAATGTCCTCACAGCAGCAGCATAAAATGTAATTTCTTGTTTTGATATTTCATGTCCCACTGTGCTGCATTAATTGTGTTACATTGTTCTTGTATGTTTAATGTGTTAAGTGTGAAATATATTTATATTATAGTCACTTTACCGCAACAGTATTAGATATTGTACAAATGGATTGAACTGTGTGATGTTTGCTAGGTGTGTCCTTACATAAACCTTACATTGGTTGAAAATAAAATCTGTATAAACAACTCTCACAGTTGTTATAATTATTTGTATGATGAGACTATTCTCCGACCTACTCAACAGATGAAGCTGTTAATCCAAATCTCAAAGGTACTGGTACGGAATAATTTACAATTGTAACGCCCTTCCTACACTGATCATGTTCATCATCGTTGAAAGAAAAAGGGTAACTTTATTAGATAGGCATTATATATGAACTTTGCAACATCTTTAGGTTCGGTCATTTTAATTTTGGCCAAAACATCTTGCTACATTTACTTTTGACAAAATGACCCTTCAACTGAACAAGATGCCTGTAGTATTTGTGGTAATCTATATTGGTAATGCAATGGCAATGGGAACACTTGATCAACCTAGTAACAGCATGGAAAGTGGTGACTTGCAAATCGACAACAATTTGAGGCAAAGTGAAGAAATGTCTCTACATAAACATCATTATACAAACTGTATTTGGTTTATGTGAGAAAACTCAAGGTAAATTCGAGGGTAATTATACACTAAGGATTAAAACTGACATATACGTAAGTCCATTCAGCAGGGTGTTCCAAGATTTGTACGAGAGAAACAAGACAAATCATAACACTATAATACATAAGGAACAGTTTATTATGTATTATATATTGGGAGGCATTTGCTGTCATTTAATTTTTGCGAGTGTGAAGTAGTGGATAACAATTCAAAATTATTGTAAAAATTTGCTCTTTAATATTTCATACTTGAGCTGTCACTGGTATGTGCCTATTCTCACATTGCAAACATATCTTGACATTAAATAAATGCCCTTTTTTGTGCAAAAGAACTTGATGAGACAAAATTAAAGTATAACCATAGATACTTTACAAAGACAGAAAAGAAGGAAATTAGTGACTAGTTTCAAGTTTTTTAGCTGCCCTTAGTTTAGCAGATCTACTACGCGGGTTGACTTCTTTCTCTTTATCGGTAGCTACTGTCACTTTTTTCTTAACTGGTTCCCACTTTCTTATAATCATTGTATCTAACTGATCTTTCGAGAAGTCTGACGATTTACTCATTAAACTGTGTCTCTGTGCAACAGACAGACTGGGTTCCTCGTCCAAGTCTACCGTGTTGAAATGTCTCTTTACGATCCTGTCCTCCAAAGAATGAAAAGATATAGCTACACATATCCCGTCAGGCCTAAGGTACTCATGTGCTACCTCTATGCCGCTGTTTATTTCATTAAGCTCGTTGTTTACGAAAATCCTAAGTGCCTGAAATATTCTAGTTGCAGGATGACTGTATCTACCCAGACTGTCGAAATTAATGCCTCTGAAAGCGAGAAGACACAAAAATCATCAAAACATGAAACATGACTGAAAGTGACAGTAAACGTTAAAAGCTATATGAGAAGTGATATGAGATTACAGCAACCATTCAAAATTAATATAACTAAATACCAGAGGACATTATTAATGAAAGTCAACCTTGAGAAAATGTTGTTTACAGCTGGCACTGTGTTTGTGGTTATCTCCATTAAACAGTCACCTGTCAATCCCACTTTGTCATTTATATACCCAAACATCTGTATTTAGCAGATATCTCCTGATATCTCTACAGAGTGGTCACCTCTGAAGGCTCTGATACATTTTTGATTGACTGTTTAGGGCTTTAATCTTTAATAATGATTGATACAAAAAGCTGCAATGCAGGGTACACTCTGAATGAAGTGCTTTATTTTGTCAACTAAAGAGGGATGATGAAATAATCACAGAAATATTCATGTTTCAAGTGAAACACCCAGTCCCTTACTGAAAAGACAAAATTATAAGCAGGCTCCAAAATCTGCTAGCTGACCAGAACCATCTGGCTTGATGATAAAAAGGTAACAGTGTATTGGATTCACTGCATCAAGTTATGATACCCAAGTGTTCATTTCACCAATGAGCCAAGGATTTGAATATTGCCTGTTTTGAAAATATGCATTTCTAAGTACAGTTTGGAAGGGTTATAAGATACGTTATGAAATAAGTGGTTTGATATTGGCCCAATTACTTGTCCAAGGTAGCTGCATTGGCCTTAGCCTGTGGGAAAAGGGATTGTGAAAAAACTGTCCTGATTTTCAGTAGGCTGGATTTAAGGGGGCCCAAATTTGATAGTCTAGACTGAATTTCAAACTCAATCAGAAGATGACAAAATGTCAAGTAAAACTAGATAGACCAACCAGCTGACTAATACACACTAAACATAACAAATTTAATATCCCTAATTTCATGAGAAATGCTTTCAGAGTTACCTACCCTTCACAAACACTCTCTACAATATCTGCAAGCTCTTTTGTCCTTGTGATTCTACCAAATGCTGATCTGGCGTCTATTATGGCATGAGCTAGCTTCAAAGCTTTCCTTTCCTCTCCATACTTCTTGAATATCTTTGCCAGATCTACCTCATCCAGAGTATTTACTACATCAGCAGCTGTTGGTTGCCCTGGTGACCTGCAAATGTAACAGTTTTCTTTTTTGTTTCGTGCTACATGTATCTCAACTCTTCCTCTGTTTAACCCTGATTCTACTATCCCAGCACCCCCCCCCCCCCCCAAAAAAATATACTGTACTATTATAGAAATTTCTAGGATAACCTAGCATTTTCTTTTATCACAGTTTTTTCCAGTACTGATAACCATATTTTATCGTAGCATTTCATCTTTAATCATTAAAGATTTATTATTATACATATACGTAACAAATCATATTTTATGCATAGATGTTAGATGTGTTCCATGTATTTCATGTTGAATAAAATTCAGTTTTCCTGCAATCTGATTCGTCACTATTTTTTTCAACGTACGGGGATTTTGTCCCCCACCGCCCACTGTTCAAATGTCTATGATGTTACGTCACGTCCGCTTTATATTGTTATTCTGACGAAACGTTAATATGAAAATGATGATATAAAAACGTTGTTGTAATAATGTGTTGTCGTTGAATTCTCAATTTTTACTATCCCAGCACACTTTTATGAAGACAAGAAGTCTGACAAAATTCCACGAAGATTTGATAAACAAGCTGCTAGAGTGTTAACAAGGTTATTCTCTTTTTGATATCATTTTAGTCCGAGGATTACTGTTTTGTAAGCTTGATTTACCATTAAAATCTAAACTCACCTGCCTGCATCCATCCTCATGTCTAATGGCCCATCCATACTGAGACTGAAGCCCCTCTCTGATTGGTCAAACTGCATGGACGAGCAGCCAAAATCAAACAACACGCCATCTATTGAACCTGGTAGTACTCCTTTTGCTGCCAGCAATGTAGGTAACTCTGAGAACTGTCCCAACAATGGAGTTATCTGACCTAGTCTGTAAAAAAACACCAAGTTTAAATCGGCTGCACTGGCAGTATAAGGGAAACACTCTATGAAATTTCTAACAAAGTACAGATTTGTTACAAGCAGTATTAATACAAATCAAAATATATAAATAATGTTGATTTTGCTTGTCATAATTAACTGTTAAAGACTTTTTACATTTGGATATATAATACAGTGCTCCAATTTTTTCTTTCTATACCTCAAAATTAAATGCCTTTTGATCAATCTTGACACTTATGAAAAAGTTTAGAACAGCAACATGTGCATTGATTTATTGTATAATTATAATGAAAAAATAAACATAAAAACAATATGAAAGTATGCTTTAATATTAGACAAGTTGCGTATATATTGCAGCTATTTCAGTGACATGTAAACCAAGCATGCCATAATATCTGGGCTTGGTATATAAAACTGAAGTTGAGAATGTTTAAAAAGATATCTATCAATGAAATCAAGCCTATCAACACATTATAATTGCAGTCAGTTTTACTGACTTCTTAAATCTTGCCCTCGACATCAACACTAGGTAATGTACCTTTGTTCAGCAAGTTCCAAAGCAATTTTGTGAGCAGATGGATCTCTGTCAAGGGCAAACACATGGCAGTCTGGAGCACTGTCTAGCAAAGCCTTTGTATGACCTCCAGCTCCAAACGTCATATCCAGTAATTTCTGAAATATAATGGGATATCAATACAACTGAATCTGAAAAGTATCTAGAAAGCATAGCTTTACTTTTTTTTCAATGCAGGGTAAATTCCGGTTTTATTGTATTTGAGTACTGTAAATTTGGTGAGTTATTGAATGTACAAAAACCACTGGTTTGGGAAGCGAAACTGAAATTTACAAAATGTAACATCTAAACCAGTTTATGAAACATTTCCCTGAAGCCAGCCTGACAGTCTAGACTGGCTACATTTTGACTGTGTCACATAATAATAAGCTGCCACATAAAAAAAACCCCAGAAAACAGAGGAAGATCATAGAGAATATTATTTTACATGAATGTTAAAATAAGAAACAACTCAAACTGAGTTATCCCTGTTTATTTTTCACATAAATGTAATAAAAGTCGTGCTGGAATGTGTGTAACAAGATGCAACAATAATACAATATGTTTTCGATTGTGTGAATTTCTTTTGAAAATCTGTAAAGTGGAGAACCTACATTTACAATGATCAGTCAGGGGTGTAACTTGTATAAGTTATTTTGAAAATAACTTCTGTAAGTGATATTTGCTAATAAAATTACTTCCCTTTGCTAAAAGAATTAACTCCCTTGAAAGTTGAGGTGACCAAAATAATGAAAATATTTCAAAATAACCTATACAGGTTACCTCTGCAAATACCTTTAGATAAGAGGAAGAAATGTAGGTTCTTTCTTTATAGCTGACAGTAATGACTTTTCAATTAGACATAATTGATTTATTGCCAAAATTGTCTAACAGATGACCTGAAAATGTCCTACTTCAAAGCCCTTGCATAAGAAGGTTTTGTCGATGCTTAACATATTTTATTTCATGATCTTGAAGTTCAATGATCATAGAAATAGAAAAAAATTGTGTAACTCCCCAGAAAATTTGTATCTCTTGTTAAAAATGATGTTACCAATCTTGGCACATGTTTGGACCAAAATAACTTGAATAAGTGATCATGACTAAAAAATAACTTAAGATGTGATATAAGTGAGTGATGAATAAAAGATAAATATAACTTGTACAAGTTATATCTAAAATAACACTAAAATAACTTAAACAAGCTACACCCCTGACTGATGATGTAGTTTGGCCAGTATGTGACTTGTACTCATTTAGCATATTATTTTCTGATAAATCTGGAATCTGTTTACAGTAAATTAGGTCATTCTCGTGTGACAAAAATTTCGTGATTTGTGAGCAGACAGACTTATTCATGTCATTTCAATTTCACCAAAGGAGAATTCTCTAATAGTCATGATAGTAAATCTATGGGAAACAAATCTTTTATCAGATTTGTGGAAATTCACAAACATCAAATCATCATGCATATTACCCAATTTACACTACATGTATCTTGCAGCCTTTTTCAGTACCTGTTCATGTAACTTGTGACCATCCATAATATATCATATATTGTCACAGAACAGCATTTGAAAGCACTGCCTGTTTCTCACCTGCCCCGGTCTGCCTCCAAGATACGAGAGTACTTCATCTTTCAGAACTGGAATATGTAGATCTACATTCTGATTGGACCTTTTCTTTCTGACTGCCTTATTTGCCATCTTTTCACATGCCCCTTCAACAGGATCTTCATCATTAAGTTTTATTTTGTCTTGAACATTGTCTGTATCAATCTGGCTCCCTGTCTCACTATGGTATTTCATACACTCTATACATACTCTGGGTACCAGCATCCTGCCTTTACATTTCTGAATGGAATCTCCATGACTGACACAATGTCTGTAAGCCAATGTTTTCAAAGAATATCTTGCAAAAGAGTAACTATGACTACCATGTAAAAACTTTCTCAACAGTACTTTGTAGCTTTTGCAGATCATTTTTAACACAAATATTCTTCACAATTTTCACTACATTAAGCCAGTTTTCATCTTTAATGAGATCAGTCTTGAGAATTGGTCCTCTATCACTTCATATAATCACCAATCATCCAAATTTAGTTACAATTCCTTGTATTGTAAAAACCATAGACTGTAAAATGAAAAGAATCAAAATTAAATTCATTTGCAAGATTTGCATTGTAACTTGTTTCTATATAACTAAATGTGACTGGTAAAATACTTCAAAATTTCTACTGAAATTCCCATTTAATACATTGACAAAACATGTTTACTGCGTTTCTCCATGATGCATTGTCTTTCCTTCTATTGTTATTTCATTTTAACTTGCATGCACTTTACCATTTACTGTGATCATGACAAAGTGTGATGAAATTCTGTTGATACTGTCTTTATCATTTAATGTATTACATATATATGGAACAGTTTTGATGCAAAAATTACATCGAGCCTTCTGACATCCCATCTTGCATTGTTACGTGTAACTTGTCCATCTGATATTACATGTTTCTTTTTGATATGTTCTATGCTTAAAACTGGAGAAATGATTACACCGTTCTTGAGAGATGAGTTGTTGTATTCTACATTATTTCATATATCAGTGTTCTGTATTTGCTATTAAACTGAACTTATATTTAAAGATTATTGAGTAACTCCCGGTAAAATTTTACGTTGAACAACCTGACTGCTAAGGCTTTGACTGTCATTCATACCCTCATCATAACATTCTATAAATGATACTGGATCAAAATGCAACAACCGTGTTTGTCATTCTTGAAAAATGTATGATTTTAACGCTTTTTAACATATTAGCCAACTGCTAATATAGACCAATATATCCCGTTATACTGAAATAGGCATACATAATATATCTAACCTAAACAACGCATTGTCAGTTGAATCGAACAACCCATGTCATAAGGCACTATTGAATCGCATCCGCATTATTACACCAGATTGGGCGCTTGCATAATCATCGACAATTTTCGCACCTACGTAATAACCCGGTATTTTAGGAGAATTATGTCTTGGGGAGATATATTTGTTTTTGCCATGCTGTCCTGTCTGTCCGTTCGCCATCTCTGTCGGTCCGCCCTCGCGTCACAATATGCCAACCTTGGGCCGTGGTAGGAGGTGTGGCCTAAGACAATAGAAATGTATTGTCTTCATTCCGTCTTTTGTCCCTTAAGTGGTCATTCTTTTGTTACTTAGCTGGTCACTCTATTGTTCGAGAACAATGGAAATACCACCTAATAACACCTTGTATGGGTGTCCGTCCGACCGTCCGTCCGTCTGTCTGTCTGTCCGGAAAAATAGTGTCCGCTCCATATCTCCTAAACTCCCAAAAGGATTTTCATGAAACTTGGGTCAGATGTTGACCTCAACGAGACGATGTGCAGAACCCATGACACCTGCTCAAGGTAACAGTTCAATGTCAAAGGTTTGAGCCTTTATTTCGTGTCCGCTCTGTACCATGCTCAATCCTCGAAGGTTTTTTATTAAACTTGAGTTAGATGTGAACATCAACTTCGAGATATAGTCTAGTGGAAGCGTCCTCTTCCAGTAAAGCGGGAAACGTGGGTTTGCTTTGCCCCGTCAATTACCATTAGACGTAAAACTGGTACAATTTGTCGCTTCCTTTGCGCCAGCATTAAAAGGGAAACTGGCTTCCTCTTCTCTCATACCCTCACGCCGTTGGATACCATCAGAAAGGAGGAGTTGTAGAGTGATTAATATAAGTTGGATAACTTGTTTCCCAATCGACCTAAAATAAATTAGTATAAACTAACTTCAGATGTGCAGAACCCATATACTAACTAGCTTAAGGTCAATGTCACAGAATAATCGTCATATTACTACTATTTTCGCCATCCCTCCATATCTCTTGAACCCCTTGTAGGTTTTAAGAATAACTCAACACAAATCATCACCATATTGACACGTTGGCAAAGCGCATGTAACAAACATATTAGTTCAAGGTCAAGGTCACTGTTACTTAAAAATAGAAAAATTGTTTCTGCTCAATAACTAAATTACCAGTCACCAATTTCAATGAAACTTGGTTGTGTCTAGCTTACATGGAAAGGAAGCTTGGGGTAACTTATTTATCATTACTAAAAATAGATGTTTGTGTTATTTTAGCATGTTTCAGCATGATTATTGACAAACTGCCATGGGGGAGACATATGTTTTGTGACAGAAACAACCATCTAGGGAAAAGGCTACCGAACAGGTGTGAGAAATCGAACTTGGTTTATAAGACAAACAGTGAAAATGACGTGAAAATCCCCCAAACAGTGAAAATGACGTTTTCAAACGACCTTTCTTGTAAATGCCTGACAAATGGCGGTTCAATACAAAGGGTCACAACCTACACTAATTTAATGTCATTAAACTAATATCAGTCGCAGTCCCGAACTTGATGGTTGTTTTTGTCATGAAAACATATGTCTCCCCCATGACACCATTTTTTCTATTTTTAGTAACAGTGACCTTGACCTTGAACCAAGGTGGT
>JAFMSR010001818.1:0-25004 GCA_022818135.1 Saxidomus purpurata
GCATCTGTGTACAAGAAAATGCGTCTTTTAGAAAAGCAGACAAGTAAAGTGTAACGGAATCGCTTTAGCGCCAATATTGACACTTTCTCGGTCTCCATTCTGATGCTGATTTACCCATGATAATTGCGTACCATGATTGACAACAATATATTACACGAAAGATTTTAAACACCTTTACTTAATATGGTAAGCTAACATATATTACAGCTATTTCTATTTATAGACAAACATAATTGATATGATGTTTTGTGGTACATGTTTTCATTGGAAGAATTGAAACGTTGTTGTGTATAACTGAGGTCCATTCTATTTTTTTATCGCACGCGGGTTGTTGACCTAAATGAGGTAAAAGTTGTTTATGTCTATTTCACGATCCGTCAGTTATAAAATGGAGAAAGATTATCTGGGATATTAACTGTCACGCGGTCCGCTTGGTTACAAGTTACCTGTCAAGTGAAATACCGCTATATACAATATGCAATAAAGTCTTAAGAATCTTTAACGATGTTCGGCTTAACAACCCGCGAAATTATTGCCCCTTAACTCTTGACACGCTGTTTCGCCACCTGGTTAGTGAGGCGCTGGACAGTGACCAAAGAATTTACGATTAAAATACCGGAAAGTAGACACCAGACACTGACGATTTAGACAAGAAAATATGCATAAGAAATGATGTGTGTAAGAATGATATATTATTTAAAGCAATCAAAGATACTTCCTGTGTGCATTATGAACAAAGTTATTTCAGGTAATTCATTCACCAGGTCACCTATAGCTAAAAGCAAGGACATTGTCATGAGGACCAGAACACTTACGGCTTCTACACTGCATGATCATGACACAATCTGCATTAAAATGAAATATGAACACTGCATATAAGCCAATTAAAATTCACTGTTTAGCATGCATTTTTGTACTTGATTAATGAAATTTAGACAAAACAGAAATAAAACAACCCTCCTGTGTATTTGGTATTTGTTTTATTGCATTAATTTAGTCGAGGAAAAGAGTCAGATGAATAAATATTTAACCTAAAAATGTCAAGAATACTTGTATGTTACAAAAATTGAATTCACTTTTACTTGACAAACGGACGTTTCTTTTTAATATATTGCTAAAGAGAAAAAGTTATAGTCGGGGAAAGCAATATTTTTAAATATAAGCAAATTTATTTAAGTAGTACATCATAGACTTGACTGTAATTGAATTATATATACATGCAGAGAAATCAACATCCTTAAATGACATTTGTAGTACTCAAAAAGTCAAGATTCTGAAATAAATAGCTCGCTTTCACATGTGTTCTAACTGAGGAAGAACAACTTTGTAAGTTTCACCTTAAAATGTAGAACTGTTGCCTAACAATAATAATACACCCGCAAAATTTGCTGAATTTGACCTTTTTACCTTGAAATTGACCTTGAACTTGAAGGGTGGATGCACATTAGCAAGTTTGTCTGACAACAGGTGTATTGAACATAAGATGTTTTACAACAATATCTTATAACTTGTAACTTGTAAGTTATCTTTTAATTTGTTCATCTAAGCAGCCATTTTTGAATTCTGGTATGTGCAAGACAAATGGGTAAAGTTACCTTCATCAGAAGTGATTATTCCTTTATCACATGTTACCGGTACAAAGATAATTCAATATATTACACTGTATTTGTGGTTAACGCGCTTGACTCGTAATCGGAGGTTCGATCCCCCGCTCCTCCACTAACATAAATAATGGTCTTTATGATGAGACATTAAACCGAGATCCGATATATCGGTGCTGTACAAAGGGCATGTGAATGTACCAGGGGTGTCTCATGGCCGAGACACGTTTTGTATCTTGCACTGTCCCCCGAAACCTGAAATAATTAAACTGTTGTAGGGCGTTGGTCATATGGATTATACTGTACCAAAGATAAAACTCTAAAATACATACATACTGTTTTTGTTAAGATGTCAAAAGGAAAAAAACGTGACTTATTCTTTTTCTGATTGCCACTGCATACAACAATTCACAGAAGAATCATCTGCATGTGTGAAAATAGAAAGTATAATAACTTAGGTCGTGACAGTTCTGGTCTCAGATGATTATAGATATTATAATGTGACCGTCGTTTGTATTCTTGAAAAGATAAAAAAAATTTAGTAAAGCAAGATAGAATTTAATAAATGACTTGTGTCAGGTATTGCAGTACAAATATAAACTTGAAGTAGTTGTCATTCTGATTGCAAGCCATGAGGAAAGAAAGAAAGAAACAATCTTTATTTTTTTCCATATTATATTATAACTTATGATTCACATATACACAGAAATACCAAAATTGATGAATTAAACATCGATATTGCACTCAGTTTGTGCATGTGCTGACAATAAACAATAGTATATCTGTTTTTTCATTTAAGTACATATCCTATTATATTGATTTATTGGCCATGTATATATGAATGACATAATCCGGAAATGCGGCTAAGGAGGTGTAAGGAGTTCAACCGATGACGTTTAAACTCCCTAATTAGCTTTTTTTATGTCCCCGCTGGCGGTAATCTATGTCACAGTCACTTTTTCATGTTCAGTGCATTAGTTAAGACAACAAATATTCAGTACATTGTTTATGACATAGAAATTATAATAACACATTAAATTATACCTTTTCTTCTTACATAACATATTAAATATGAACATCAAAAGATATGTTACTGACCCTGACGTGACCCTGCCAAAACGTCAGGGTTCTGTCATTCGCGTCTGTAAGACGGCCATCAATAATGTAGAAATTATTACGACACCAAACATGATTGTGTTAATTGCTACACGACACCATTTAGTGTCTTTCTATACCCGTAAGCTATTTCAAGGTGTACTTAGACAAACATGTGACCCTCAGCTTCTACCCCATACAATCAAATAACAAACTATCTTGAGAATAAGTGGTGAATGTACGTGATAGATACTTTTTTCCACGTTCTTTTTTTTAAAAACATACATTTTATTTTATATGATGCATTCATAAACATATCAATATTGAAGGTATGACTTGTGCAAATGTGAAAATGGTATCAGTTTGAGATGAGATACATTCCGTATCTTTTCAATACAAACTTCCTTTTCATATAATGCAATAAACATTGATATTTTTGTAATACGTTTGATTGTTAAAAATGTTTTTAAAATGTTTTGATAACTCATAGAGACGTTAGAACAGGGTATGGTGGCGTATATGAATGCGTGGTATTTTTTAATATTATTTACTTAATTATATATATCCTATGGATCAACCCGGCTCACAATCTTAACCTAAACTCAAACTGAGAACGCGTGGTTTTGACCTACAGCCGAAAAACTTATTTCGTTATTACGATTTTGATATATAATTATTTTTCATAAATAACATGTCCCCATTCATGTTACATAACCGATCCTACAATAACGAAAAACTTGTTTCGTTATTACGATTTTGATAAATAAGTAGTCTTCATAAATAACATATCCCCATTCATGTTACATAACCGATCCTACAATAACGAAAAACTTATTTCGTTATTACGATTTTGATAAATAAGTAATCTTCATAAATAACATGTCCCAATTCATGTTTCATAACCGATCCTACAATAACGTTTACTTGACTGTCTGTTGTAGACTGAACAAGTACACTTGCATATAAGTGCTGAAATAAAACTTACGAAATCTCCAAAAAATGTTTTCCCGTCTTTCAGAATGCGGGTAATTCTTACAACTTTTATCATGGGATATATTTAATATATTTTTCATTTGAATTTAGTTGATAGAAGCACTGTAACGCCGCATACAGCACAATAATTATTGTGCGCATATACAGCTGGTGTAAAAGGTGATTCAACATCACCAAAATTTACTATATACTTCATATAAAGACCTAAGATTTCAAACCCGTCTGTACATATAAATTGCCAAGGGGTATTTTCACGAAATTTACATAAATAAAAGCAAAATGAATAAAAGCTCCTTTCAGATATTTATTTCAAATTTTTGTTAATTGTGCTTCTCACAGGGTGAGCTTTTCTGATCGATAATTGTCCGTCGTCCGTCAACATTTTGATTCAAATGACATCTCCTCTGAAACCTCTAGGCCAATGTTGATAAAACTATGCAGGAATGTTCCTTGCATGAAGCTCTACCAAAATTGTTCAAAGAATTCCATTCCATGCAGAACTCTGGTTGCTAGGGCAACAGATAGGAAAAACTTTAAAAATCTTCTTCTCTGAAACCACAAGGCCTAGAGCTTAGATATTTGGCATGTAGCATTGTCTAGTGGACCTCTACCAAGATTGTTCAAATTATGACCCCCGGGTCAAAATTGACCCTGCCCGGGGGGGCCCCCAGCCCTGGCCCCTCTTTTGCATAGGAATATATAGGGAAAACTTTTAAAAATCTTCTTCTCTGAAACCACAAGGCCTAGAGCTAAGATATTTGGCATGTAGCTTGTCTAGTAGACCTCTACCAAGATTGTTCAAATTATGACCCCCGGGTCAAAATTGACCCCGCACCGGGGGTCACTTAGTTTTGCATAGGAATATATAGGAAAAACTTAAAAAATCTTCTTCTCTGAAACCACAAGGCCTAGAGCTTAGATATTTGGCATGTAGCATTGGCTAGTGGACCTCTACCAATATTGTTCAAATTATGAGCCCCGGGTCAAAATTGACCCTGCGCGGGGGTCACTTAGTTTTGCATAGGAATATATAGTAAAAACTTTAAAACTTCTTCTCTGAAACCACAAGGCCTAGAGCTTAGATATTTGGCATGTAGCATTGGCTAGTGGACCTCTACCAAGATTGTTCAAATTATGAGCCCCGGATCAAAATTGACCCCGCACCGGGGGTCACTTAGTTTTACATAGGCTTATATAGTAAAAACTTTTAAAAATCTTCTTCTCTGAAACCACAAGGCCTAGAGCTTAGATATTTGGCATGTAGCATTGGCTAGTGGACCTCTACCAATATTGTTCAAATTATGACCCCTGGTCAAAATTGACCCCGCACCGGGGGTCACTTAGTTTTGCATAGGAATATATAGTAAAAACTTTAAAAATCTTCTTCTCTGAAACCACAAGGCCTAGAGCTTAGATATTTGGCATGTAGCATTGCCTAGTGGACCTCTTTAAAGTTTGTTCAAATTATGACCCCCGGGTCAAAATTGACCCCGCACCAGGGGTCACTTAGTTTTACATAGGCTTATATAGTAAAAACTTTAAAAATCTTCTTCTCTGAAACCACAAGGCCTAGAGCTTAGATATTTGGCATGTAGCATTGGCTAGTGGACCTCTACCAATATTGTTCATATTATGACCCCCGGGTCAAAATTGACCCCGCACCGGGGGTCACTTAGTTTTGCATAGGAATATATAGTAAAAACTTTAAAAATCTTCTTCTCTGAAACCACAAGGCCTAGAGCTTAGATATTTGGCATGTAGCATTGCCTAGTTGACCTCTTTAAAGTTTGTTCAAATTATGTCCCTGGGGTCAAAATTGACCTTGCCCGGGGGGGGGGATCATTTGTTTTACAAAGGCGTATATAGGAAAACTTATTTGGTATATAACATTATCTAGTGATCTTCCACCAGGCAAGTGGACTTGTACCAAGGTGAGCGATATAGGGCCATCTTGGCCCTCTTGTCATTTAAAGATTACTTGAACTATTTTATATCAGAACTTACTATAGACAACAGAACTACTGACTTTCCAATGAAATCAGAAGATGCTGTTACGAAATGGTTGTTTAATATGAAAAATATAGTTACTGATTTTGACGTTTTAACCGAGACCGTAGAACACACCAAGATATAGTTCTATGCGTTGAAAAGGCATGGTCATATCGGATAAAGAGTAAATGAACCATATCAGCCCACCTCATTCAAAATATATCACAGTGTTTCAAATTCTATATAATGCAGCTGCAGTACCCACAACACTACTGGCTAAATATTCTATTTCTTTTAGTTACATATCCTGTTTTGAATTCAGAAATCGGTTTGCTTTCTTTTATTTTAGTACTATAATTAAATGAAATATGAATTAATTTGAAACAGAACATATCATGAATTTTAAACAAAGTGAGCTTTCTACGGGATCAAGGCACATGTCTGCCGCATGTAGCTTTATCAAACGTGCACAAAGTGCCACATATAGCTCATCATATGCTCTATCCGGCGTTACATAGCCTTTCTGTTGCATAGCCTTTCATTACTCCAACAACTTAGCTGTAAATGAGTAACACCGGCCTCTCTCTGGCGAGCGACATATAGACCGTCTCCCTTGGTCTAGTGGTTTAGGCATCCGCCTTGGGAGCGGGAGGTCGAAGGTTCGAATCCCAGCAGGGGTCCGTTCTGATATGGCCGGTTGGTGAGCCGCCAGCTAGTTAAATAATGGTTACCGTATGCCTACCTGCCTGGTGCCTGGCGTTAAAGGGATAGGATTCGGAGGTACATGTGCTCAAAAAGAAGGTGTCTCATAAGTCAGAAATGACTGGCCCTTTAAAATAGTGGTGACACTATAATAAACAAACACTTTACCTTTTATAGAATTAGTGTTAGAGAGCGATCAAATATGCAACGGAAGTTCTCTTCGTAATCGAACTAGAATGAATTCGTTTAAACTAACCAAAAGGGACACATACACCTCTTAGGAGAGTTTTCGGTAGTTGAAATAATACCATTCAGAACAGATGTACTTAATATAAACGTTATACTGGCAGGTGCCCTACGACCCTGTTAGGACCAGTTCTCGGATATAGAAATGTGGTCAAATGTAGGTTATGAGCGAAAGGAAAGACATTTTTGACAATATGTGATTGATAGTCGGTCATTAAACTGAGGTATTTGTGTTAATCGAATGTAATAAGGTTAATGCATATATGCATTGAGCTATTGGTCACTTAATGCTGGTATGGACGTAGAAAATTCTTTTCAAAATCATTTTATTGCTATCCTTAAATACATCAAAGAAAAAAGGAAAATCGGAAGTATTTTCAGCAGAAAGTATATTAGTTTATACAGGAACATTTTAGAGCATTTAAAATAATACACTGAGACTTCACATAGGGATCCCCTATCTTATATTGCGCGTGTTATTTGGGTTCCATTTTTTATCATCAAATAAGTAGCTACACATATAGATCCGTGCAATTTGCGTTCGTTTCTTCATTCAAATCTGTACGTTTTCTCTAATCATGATTACACTCACTAAAACAATAGGAGTCAAACAAAACTCGTATATGAGGCATTTCTTTATTCTATTTAATGTTTCATTTTGTAGCAAAGTGTCGTTTTATTTATGAAATTATTTTTTTTCTGGTCATTCAACATCATGTTCGTCGTGTACAAGTGAAACAGACAAAAAGATAAGGACACAATTTATTTTGTAGACAAACTACCATAAAAACTGGAGTGACATGATCCAATGTCTCATAGTTAACAATTTTTTTAATGTAAGTGGCTAGTTTATAAAAATGGCGATGATTTGTTTAAAAGATAATTCATTTGACCGACGAGAAACTGGGTCGGGATCTCGGCCGAGTTTTGGCCATAAACTGTTAACTATAGCTGTAGTATGTACATGTAGCTTTTATTCAAGTCACGTGGCATAGGTCACCAGTTAAATCAGTAACGACTTATGTCAGATCAGTAGAATTATAAAATAGCATATTCAACGGTGTTTCTTTGTGCAAAATATACAATGTACCGCTCTGTTTTTATCGTAATTAACATTTTTCATAATTACTTACTTTGAACTCAAAATGATTGACACTATTGTCAATATTAGTGCCGAAAGTATTAAATTACTACTGATTTCGCTATAAAACACTACACATAGAAGATTGATCGGACATCTTAATTGTTGAGAATACTGCGGAGTTACGTCGTTCAGTTTTTCAAGTGATGACACCATGCAGTATTTTGCAATGTCAATGGTTATCCAGAAATGATCTAGATTAAATACAACAACAAAATTTGTGGCTAAATTGGTCCACAGTATAAAAGTGGTGAGCGTGTTAATAAGACCAAAATAAAACAATAACGGGAAAATGAAATTTCTTTTCGTTATAACAGGCCAACTCTTATCATTTTGCTATTAAAATGAAAGCAAACTGAAAGATATCTCATCATTGGCAGTGCTAGTGTGCTCAACTATCGGGTACACAGTCATAATGTCTCTCAATATATGTTGAAACTTGTGTAAGCTTTTCACCAGGGATGTAAGACAGACAGCTTTTTATTACTTTACACATTAACAAACAAGACATAACTTCAGGGCGTGTTTCTTTTTATTTTATTGACCAACTTCCGTAAAAAAGTATTTTTTTACACCCCTCCTCTCTATATATACATTTTTTAAAATGCGTTAATACTGTTCAAATGTCTAAGATACATGAGTAAAGCGTAAGTATTAATAATATCAAAACAAATAGGTGTTTGAAATAAACAAGTGTGCTAATATTAGAGCCTTCCTTGTTAAATTTATATCATAAAGGTAGAGATAAGGACAACGTTGTTGAACATATGTATCATCTTGTGTCAAGCTGTCAATGCCTTTTAATAAACAAAAGTGAAATATGTTAATTAGAGACAACAACTGTCATTTGACAACCATGAAAAAAAATTAACATCTTCGTTTTTTACACGGAGAGAACTTCCTGAAACGAATGACTGTACAGTTAAAATGACCAGAAATGTCCTGCCTACACTCGAGACATTAAAGCTGCTTGCTCTAAGCTTTTGGTGTTAAATAATTTCTTTAAAATGTCTTAAATTAACATGTTTCAGAACGAATCATCAAACGAAAAGGTTCTAGTATAAATTACTGTTAACTATTTCTGTCTTTTTGAAGTAATATGCTACCAAATTATGAAGAGTTAAGTGAATCAGTGCAGTCAAACCAAGCTCACCGCGATTTTAAATAGATTTTCTTAAATTGCCATTATGTTGATTTTTACTTGAATGTGTTGTTGATTCTAACTTTTAAATTCACATTTAATGTTTTAATATACTAGAATCAATATATACGGATAATGAATCACATTACTATACTAATAACACTTTTATTTATTACACTTGCAAGCGCAGATAAACTGAATTAATATTACATTTGAAACACAGAATTGAGTAAAACTATGTTAGCTCGAAATATGCGTCGTGTGCGTCGTTATTTTATTGACGTAACTATCTTGCACATGTAAGACACGTTAGCATGGTTTCTCCAGTTAGAAAAAATGTCATACGGGAGCAAAGAATATTTGCCTCTATTAATTTGATGCTATTTCTTTTACTAGAATCTGTAAAATATTGCAGTATGTACCCGAAAGTAAAGCAAAGAATAGCACATGAACAAGCATTTCTATAAGGTCCGTCTTCATGCGACACATTCAAACTTAAATTGATTTAGACATCGCAAAGAAGGAAAAGGAAATGTACGTAAATTCACATGACTCTTAGTATAGGATGAATGTAAATGACTTGCATTATCTTGTACTAAATATACACATTTATTTGCCGTTCCTCCAAGCGCAAACAAACTAATTTATTACATGTAAACAGGACACATTTAGTTTCCTCAAAACATGTTAAAATAAGAAAGAAAAATGTGTATGACGTACCCGAAGACGTAAAATGCAGTACACAATGTACTGCACGGAAATGACTTCATATTCAGAACTCAATATAGTAAGTGTTCAACTTTGATTGGCATATTATATCACCAATAAACAATGATGATCATGAATATTCGACTTCATATGTATCCGATATAATGATGTAGCCGCTTAATTTGCTCATGTGTGTCTACTGGATGTTGTTGCGTGCGCATGTGTGATCATGTATACTGCACACATTGATAAGAACAACAGTAAATCGCTGTTGCTTGATAAATATATTTCTCATGTACTTTGATCATCTGAACGTATATCTCCCCATTTTGACAAATAAATGAAGAGCGAAATACAAACGGAAACAGAAGTCTCAACAAATTAAAAACATCTGTGTGTCATTTTGTTTTTGGAAACAAAAACAAAATTTTAAAATCACTAAAACTTGTCCTGTGTGTGTTAACACTCCTTCATTTTTCTTGCATTTCATTAACATCTTACATTCATTTTCAACAAAACTATTGGGGACAGCTTGCGGTGAGTCCGACAGCTTAACCTATTCATTGTTCCTTAAATAGCATACGAAGGATGGTATTAACATTGTTACACTACATTCGTTCAGTTCGATAAAAAATGACAATAACTACGACGTAAATGTCAGACTTTGAACTCATTTTGAACCAAACTGTTTTCAATTTGCATAAATTTGCCTTTCTTACAGAACTATTATTATATATTTCATTAATATACAATATGTCGTAATTATGGAGGAAATACTTTCAAACATTTGCGCTGACATTTATTCCTAGTCTTAAACTGAAGTCATTTCTAAAACGTTCCGAAAATGCCTAATATGCATTTGAAACAAAATAAAATATCTATTTTTAGAAACCAAAAGGAAGTTGTTAATGGAGATACTTAATTGATATTTCATTTTTAGTTACAAATACATTCCCCTGTCTCTGCTTAAAGGGACATACTCTATAACTGATGTCGAACTAAATAACCTCAAAAACAAAAATAATAGAATATTTGGAAGTATTATATCTTATCCTATAATTTTGAGCTATGCATTCCAGTCAGTATCGATAAAATCGGGTTTGAAATATACTGCAGTGCCGTAAGCCATTTAATAATCTATGTAGGGTTGTTGTTCTACAATTAATTGGTGGATGCGATATATAACATAAAGCCCCTATATTGATTAATTTTGGGAAAATGAGGCATTTTCCGCCATAGGTTCTTCTTTGAAATTGTATTTAATTATCATTTCACATTCATCGGACACATAATCTATGTTTCAAGAGTATAATGGTCTAGATGTAGGGTATTTCCCTTTAAAGCTGCTCGCTCTCAGATTTTGGTAAAACAATAAAGTTCTTCAACCTGTATTTAAATAATGTATTTTGGAATATATGGTCATATAAAAAGGCTTCAGCATAAATTTCTGTCACGTATATCGCTAAATTAAAAAAAATACGCTACCAAATTTCAATATGAACATATAGTGTAGCGGTACCGTGTAACCGACATTTTCAATCTATTTCTGCAAATTCCTACCTAGATTTTCGCTTAAATTTTGATTCTAGCCTTTAGTTTTATATTTATGAATTAGAACGTCAAATTTTAAGAAAAAACATTTTTTCCAAAGGGAAGTGAGAGCGAGCAGCTTTAACTGGCACTATTGTGCCAATGGGTCGAACCGGAAATATAGAGGCCTACCATTGCAGAAAAGCTCAATGTAAATTATGCGTATTATCAATTAATTGTCTTGCGGTGATATACATCCTGTTTTTTTTTACTTAACACACCTTTTGTTTTTAATCGTATGCTTATGAAAGTATCATTGTACATGCATAAAATTATGCAGATTAATGAAAAGATAAAGCTATGAAGTCCAATTGTGTTATATCTCTTAAAACAGGGTTTAAAGAATTTCTCACATAAAACAAACTCTAATTTCACACACACTGTCAAGTTACTAGTTTAGCATAACCTGTATGTTTGGAAAGACATGCCTTACGTTTGTCAAGGAGTCTGAAACCAGCATTTTGTACGGGTCTTGATTTGCTGGATGAGAGAGGCATTGTCCTATGGCTTCCTTTACACGTAGAGCAAAATTGTTCAAAGGTCTAGATGACCGTACAATTAAGATGAATTATACATCACATTGGCAGTTTTGATTCATTAACCCAATAAAATATTTGAAGGATGTTCCAAAAGTAGTCTCGTGAGATTTGCTGCGCGTATAGTAAATGTACAGTATTAATACTAGTGTTCGTCAATTGGGAATGCTTTGATAATCACCGTAGTAGGTATGAAAGCTCCAGGACAGTGTAACAAGTTTTGTATTCATAGCAGGGGATGATACTTGTAGGCACTGGGTTACTAGGGCTGCAATGAAGCGGGGATGGTATTTATAGAGACACGAACCAGAAATCACAGCCATTTGGAATACTTAAAAGACGGAATTACGATGGCTACGTTAATATGTTGCAACATTGGGTTGACGACATGAGGCCGCTCGGATACATACAAAGATGAAGTAACCCCTAATTTCACGGGGCTGCGGGTTAAATAAGTGCTTCGGGGCTGCGGGGTAACTAAGTGCTGCAGGGCTAACTTCACGGGGCTGTGGGGATAAACGGGGCTGCGGTGCTAACTTCCTACTCGTGACTTACCAGTGGTACATTTCTGGGTGCATTAGACGATACCATTCTTAATTAAATGCAGAATTATCTTGTACACAAACATTATTTTTATATCCTTATACTAGAGCCTCTTTTTGTAACTAATCTAGCTATTTTGAAAATATTCTTTTTTGTATTATCAAGTCCACACCTCTTACTAATGATAAATAATGCTTACTTCGAATATATTTGCAAGCTGTGTTCATTAATCATTGCTTAATATGTACTTCTTAAGGTACTTACACAGTCGGTTGACGAAGGTGTGATTAACAAACAATGGTATATCTAGAGAACATTTGATCACATTACGTCAAGAGATAAAATACTATAACTATTTTGAAAGTAAAGTAGACGAAGTTTAGCATGCGAAAGAAAGATCAAATAATGCATATGGAAAAAACTAACAACTACACAACAAAGCATACAAGCAAACAGTGCACAGACGAATCATATGTGAACAACTAGTCAAGTTGAGTCACAGAAAATTTAAGCAAAGAAAATCAGACAAACGGAACTATTTATAAAAGATCAATCTTAAGGAAACAAGGAAAACTAGACATACGGACAAACAACTGATATCAATACGAACTACGCTGAAGCAACCAGGCAAACCAATCAAACATGAACCACGATATGAAGGCGGATTATGTAAACATAAAAACGAACAATGTGAAATTAACCAAGTAAACAAAAATTAAGGCAGCAGAGTACATAGAGAAACCATTTACCAGCAAGCAAGCAAGCTAAGCTTACAGACAAACAGCAAATACACACACACGCACGCACGCACGCACGCACGCACGCACGCACACACACACACACTGTACAGTTATCTAACAAGCAAAAAGGCAAAGAGCGAATACGGGCATAACGTACATGTAACCAGGTAGAGAAGTAAACCGGCAAACAACAAATACACAGATCAACAAGGTATAGGCAAACCAGGTATAAAGGTAATCGACAAAACACACGTACAAGCACACCATGTACATGTAACTGTAACAAGGCAAGCAAGCGAAACTGGTAAAAAGCAAACACATACATCAGCCAGCAACTATGCAACTTGACCAAACAGTCAACCAGTAAAGAGACATAGGAACAATGTGCAGGCAACCAGAGAGGTCGTCGAGCATTCAGCAAAATATTTGATGTACACTCAGCTTACGGACGAACAATGTGTATATAACCCTGGGGGTCAGTCATACAAGCACAACGCAAATACCAAGACAATGTGTATTAACTAACTAAGCAATCTACAACAATGACAGAAAAGCAATATGCAAACAACCACGCAAGCCAGGCATACAGGCAAATAACAAATACTACATGCTAGGCATCCAGGTTAACTGACACGTAAATAGCTAATGCACGGACGAACAATTTGTAGGGAACTATACAATTGAAACATTATATGAAAGAATAGGGACCTCTCGTTCATTGTTTTTTTAAATTTTCTTTTATGAGAAAAATGAAATCAGTTATTTGAAAATCATAGTCATTCTATAATTATTGAAAATATTCAATTGTTACTAACAGACATAGCAAGAAAAGTGTGTATGTTCGTTATATACTAGACCAACCTGATGAACAGAACTGTTCTCACTGACATGCGTTTAAATTAGATATATACGTGTAATATGATCGGAAAAGGATTTTTTTAGTTTGTATATAAAATGGTTAAACGAAATAAAATATTGACCCCTGTACATAAATAAAGTATGTCTCAGAAAAGCAGGGAACCCGGAACTTTTTGTGAAAAAAGCGATTGAATTTTGTTATGTGTACCACCAACAAATCTGAACCAAAATTAATTGGTCCTTTTAGCATTTCCAAGAAAAGAATAATATTTTAAGGAATTACAACGCCTTGACAATAAACACTGAAACAGGTAATTTTGGCCACATAAAACTCTTTCACATACACTTGTTTTATTCTGCCTGTCAAAAATGACACACAGAAAATGCAATATACATTTCTTCGTCCAAAAAATAGTTAACTGACACTTTGTGCATCGTAGAATTTTCAACTAATTTTAAGGAAATGTATCGCAACTTACCGTCTGTAAGATATTTTACATATTCTTCTTATTTCCTACACAGTCAAACCTGTCCATTCTGGCCATTGAAATGAGTTTATTCATAGTACACAGGTGGCCACTATACACCGGACTGACACCTTTAAAGGGATATATTATACAGTTATAGACTAATGTTGAGGTCAATATATGGTTTTCGGACCTGTGAAAACGTGATATTAACCGAGGACATCAAGTCCCGGCACGTGATCGCTATTAGCAAATCAGGATAGAATATTTATGATAGGTGTAAGATAAACACTTGTATAAGCATATTTTGTTTTAATTATATACAATAAACTCTATGAGTACACGAAATACATTTGCAACAGAATCCCAAAACACAAAATGTTTTTCACTTGTTTCTGATTTTAAACTACAATTTATGCATTTGAAAAAAAATCCGTTATCTTCTATTGTTCTGTTCTGTCTTTCCTTGATTAATAAGCTTCCATGATAAATCATTCAAACAGGTGACTGTTTATCGATCATTCACTCAAATTGTATTAAATAGACAATTAAAGTATCTATTTTTCTTGTCAAACTTTAAGTATAACAACTTTGACTTAATAGTTCATAACATTTTAGAAAGCGTTCTTGGCATTGCCGTTAATGGATTCTTATTAGATAATTGTTCGGTAATCATGAAAGTATGTCGTAATGATTGGATGAGGATTTGTTCCGTCTTCGAATCGCTTTTAGAGACTCTCGTGTTCGTAGACGAATTTCATCTTAACATGTATTATAGGAAGACATTTGATAAAAGACCAATCCGAATAAAGTAAAAGAGACGGAAGGGAATCTCTCTTGTACAAAGAGATCATTGTATTAAATCAAAAACACGTATTGAACGCCCCATGTAAAACTGTGCGAGACTTGATTAATAAAGTAACACCCATTTTGACGGATCAATCACGGTCTTGTTCTAATAAGGCAAGTGTAGGTTGAAACTCGCTTCAAATTTGACGTGTAGGTATTATTTAAATGTGAAACGAACCAAAACTGATTTTGACGTTAATAAGTGAGTCCATCATTTTCATTTCACAGTTAAGTTTCGTCTGGTGTTGTCGCTTCAAAAAAGCTAGCTACTTTAGACTTTGCATTCAGCGGATTTCTTCATTATAACTCTCAAAGTTTCGGTCTAGCAAACAGTATTTATCACATAAGACATTTTAAACAAGGACTATGGAGAAAAGTAATAGTATGCAAGTTATATTTGAAAACCACCAAGATGAGGAAAAAGGACATGTTTCTAGAAAAAAGAAAAAGGGGTAAGAGAAAAATATATTTCAAAAGCCTTTCATACAAACTATTTGTTTAACTTTAGTAATTAATATTTTTTCCTTGTTGTATGGGATAGAAATATGTAATTGCTGATGTTCTTTTAAAGTCACAGGAGCACTTTGGATAAAAAAAATAAGTTTTAGATCTTATATTACCAAGAAATATGTCGTACCGTCGGAAATGACAGTTGTTTGTACGAAAACTCTTTCTAACGTAACTTATCAATTTGAAATCAAAATGATATGCCATATAGATCTACACATTGCGGTGTATTGTTTTCAGTGATATTGAAAATTGAAACATTTTCTGATAACGCTTTTGAATGAAGAAGCGACAAAAATATGTAAGAAATGTGTATAATGTTAACATTGTTTAAGAATAAAAAGTACACAATTCTATAATTATTCTATACAAATTCAAGTGTCTATCTACGAGTATTTTAAGTGATACTGGGACTTGAAGGTTGCATGTTTGAAGACATTCTTGTGTCAAAATCGGTACCGTGTTTGTAGCTAGTTATAACAATCCGTACTTGTAGTAGAACACAAGGACGTCCCAGATTCAGTTTTTGTGATTTCTATTCACTTTTCAATACTCTCTGAGTATTCTTTTTACTATTTTATTTCTCAGTGACTTACAATTTGACAATATAAATATCGATTTTTCTCTTATACAGTATAGATCTAATTATGTATATAAAAAGATGTTTTTTTCTTGAATTCAATTATAAAATAAGACAATCAAAAATTGAAGTAATTAGCACTTAAGTGCAAGGAAAGTGAAAGTATGCAATGTACATAAAATGGTCTCTTAACTTTAAAAGCTGAATACATGCATTGTCATTCCGGAATACAGTCGGTCTGCTTTAGTAGTTGTCATGTAGCATGTATGTTTGTCACAATAAAAGCATTCAACCAAAACATTAAGCGAACTATTCTTATATTACATCGGTAATACCCCTGGCAACGATAGGTATTATTTTGTATTAAAAAGATTTCATTTAATTGAGAAAGCTGCAACCATGTGACATAATATAAAGCATCTTGACCATGGCGAAATGTTTATATGAATTATTTTCATTTATTTTCATCGCTTGTTCACCGTCATGATACTTCTGTAGCACATTTCCCTCATTATAAAAATCAGCTAATATGTATATTACACAGAAGAATATATACTGTACATGTTCAAGTCCCCATGAAAATTTATTTACTGAAATAAATACTTTTGTCCATTCCGAGTATGATGTAACTCTAACAGTAAGTAATGCCTTCTTTAAATAGAAAGTAGCTACATGTTTCGTTTTTATCCATGTATAATACCAGCAAGATTAATAATAATTTACATGTCATTTCTGATCGATAGCAAAACAATACTTGTAATTGTTGACTTATGATTTGTTTTTACTTCAATCTGACAGAAAACATCACTCACATTTTATGGTGTATATCTCAATTATGTTGAATCTAGCAGTTAAATATAATGATTAATAGTATGACAATAGAAACAAAAAATAGCAGCTATGTTTTAAATGAAAAGTTCTTTCTTCGCTTGTAGGCTCATAAAATAAATGTTAAAGTATTAGCATCATGCCAACACAATTTCATTATCTATAGCTACTACCACCTTGTTCTTTAAGCAGACGCAGACAATATATAATTGTTGGAAATATCATATTACGTCAGTAAACATTTGGATTGATTCTAGTTGAAGTCTTCAGTATCCGCCGCTATGTTACAAATATTTTTCAATCTCAATTTCCTTACGGTGGCGGTTCTTACGTTGAAATATTTTGTTTCGTTCTTTCGTCCTCTCGTATTTTTGTTATTACTGCTGCATCATAAAGAACACTATGGTCTCAGTGTATTCCAGAGTTGGTTTGGACTACAAACTATCTAAACGGTCTGAGTTTACTGACATATTTTAGTTTCTGTTTACAATGTACAGACATTACATGTACACTTTTATCTGATTTTTATGGCAGGTCATCTCAGTTCTCACTAATGGTTTGCGACTAAGTCCATTTGCCAAATACTGATTAATAATGATAAGCAGCATTAGAATATGATAAGAACAGAGTAGACAATGTTTAAACAAAACTAAGCTAAGGTTAACAAAGAAACAGTTTAACACGCACTTTAATAAAAACTGCATGAAACTGCATGCACTTTTCAACTCAAATTTAAACAGTGTACAATAGATGTTAAAGTCCAATTAGCACTTTGGATGTAAAAATACATATAGCTCTTGCATTACCAAGAAAGATATCTTACTGGCGAAATTGAACGTGTTTTGTTTGAAAAACATACCTGACACTTCCTAAATTGAATGTACTTATATGCTATAAATATAGCACAGAATTTTCAATGATATATACGAAATAAGAAACTCTGTCTGACAACTTTTCTTTTTCCGTAACGAACATAATTATGAAAGAAACGTATACATTAACATGTTTTTAATGTGAAAGAAACGTATACGTCAACATTGTTGTAATGTGAAAGAAACGTATGCTTAACATTGTTGCTTTAATATGAAAGAAACGTATACGTCAACGTTGTTGTAATGTGAAAGAAACGTATACATAAACATGTTTTTAATGTGAAAGAAACGTATACGTCAACATTGTTGTAATGTGAAAGAAACGTATACACCAACATTGTTGTAATGTGAAAGAAACGTATACGTCAACATTGTTGTAATGTGAAAGAAACGTATACGTCAACATTGTTGTAATGTGAAAGAAACGTATACACCAACATTGTTGTAATGTGAAAGAAACGTATACGTCAACATTGTTGTAATGTGAAAGAAATGCATACTTAACATTGTTGCTTTAAATGTGAAAGAAACGTATACGTCAACATTGTTTTAATGTGAAAGAAACGTATAAACCAACATTGTTTTACACTGAAAAGAACACGTTTCATTCGTTATTCTATCAGTGTATTTATTATTTTATATACGAGAATTCAAAGTACTAACGGAACTTGAATAATTGACCGCAGTTATTTTGTCATTACTAAACTCTGGTATTTCTAGTCTGTATTTAAATCCTGTAAGTAACGGTCTACACTTAATACGACCCTTAAACCTTATGACGGACCCATTAATCAATATAGCTGGTTGAAATTTTGACCTGCAAATTTCGTTATGCTTAAATAACAAAATTGTTTAAAGTCCAAAGATCTTTTTTGAATTAACTGATATTGTCAAATAAATATACTGATAGGATTATGATAGAACAATGTTCTATATCCTCTTAAACAATGTTGACATATCGATGTACATGTTTTTTTGTTGTTTTTTTGAGTAAAAAATCGATTAAAAAATATCATGTTAGAAATATAGAGCGGTATTTTTTTCAAATGATATTGGAAAAAATAAAAAAGGCTTCTTGGCAACTCTCTTTCGTAAAAAAAGCGGCTTGGGTATAAAAGAAATCAATATTAGAGATATTTCTTGTTTAAGTATAGGGCAAACTAGATTGTTTTTAAAATTTTGACTAAGTATACTTTACATAGTGTACACGAGTAAGTATACAATACATGTGTATATAAAAATATTAAAAGTCAAAAAAGTTATACAATTATTATTCACATGCTGGTATAACAGACAACTGACAGATGACCTGTGTCTGCTAGTGTGAAATATGATGATAGAATGACAAATTTTCTTATCTGCTTTATAGTCAAAATAGCTAGTAGTTTGCATAATTACTATGTGGTAAACAAGAAATACGAATTACAAACAGAGAAGAAGGTTTAGCCATGTCTTACAGCTGCAGCGACAACAGATGGTGTGAGTTTGGTATTAAAATACCGTGTAAGGAAACATTCTTTAGCACAGAATACTTTGGCCTGAAAAGCCCTGTAGCTTGCATTTTCTAGAAAAGCAACATAACTCAAATTGTCCTGAAAAGCACTTTGTCCTAAAAAAAGTTCACAACTGAATTTGTCCTGAAACCCTCCAAGCTGATATTGTCCTAAAACCCTCGCCTTGTCATGAATGCCCACAGGCCAGCTGGCATTGTCCTTAAAACCTCGCATGTGATTTTGTCCTAAAACCCTTACAGCTGGCTTTGTCATAAATCCATCGCAGCAGATATTGCCCTGAAACCCTCGCAGCTGAAATTGTCCTGATACCCTCACAACCGACATTGTCCTGAAACCCTCGCAGCCGACATTATCCGTGAATCTTTGCAGCAGACATTGTCCTGAAAACCCTCGCTGTAGACAGTATTCTGAAACCCTTGCGGTAAACATTGACCTTAAACCGTGAGAGCTGACATCGTCCTGAAAAGATGCTTTATCAGCAGGAAATGGTCAGTGTCATTGTTCATTTGCATCACGTAATGGAGAAAACGGGAGCCCAAATATAAGCTGTAATCTGATTCAAAGTTGTACTGAGCCGGTCTTGTGTCTGCTGTAATATTTTGCATCACCATTCTCGTGCATTTGATTTTAGGTTGTGTCTGTTCGTATTCTTTGGAAGTTTGTTTACATGTTATTTGTTTGGTTAACTTTATGTAGTTTGTTTCGTTTTTTTACAGTTTGAATATTAGGTTTCTTGAACGTCGACAGCTTTTTCATTTTTTTTTCAATAAATCTTCATTACGGTATTTCAAATTGTTCTAAATACAATACAAAATATGTTTTTAAATAGTATGTACTCAAAAAAAGCAAATCTATACTTTCACAGGTCTCTGTAACAATTAGATAAGCCATTTACTAGCACATGAGAAAAGGAGATATCCCTCATCCCTGCCCACAAAGCAATATTTGAACTTTGCGAGCAGCAATTATTAAGATAAGCATCTGTATCCGCAGTTTCTGTATCCAAGGTGTCTGTATCCGCAGTTTCTGTATCCAAGGTGTCTGTATCCAAGGTGTCTGTATCCAAGGTGTGTCTGTATCCAAGGTGTCTGTATCCAAGGTGTCTGTATCATATTGTCCACGTAATAACACCTGCCCACACAATTCATTTTGGACACTGATATATGCAAAACGTAGATATACTGTGTATGTTTTATTGTTTATTTATGTGTGCAGGCTAGCTGTGAAATCTTAAAATAGTATCAAGCTGATAGAAATGACATATCAACTAATGAATGTTTTCGTTTTGCAAGGCTTGCACAGCCATGAGTGTTTTGGTCTAAAGCGTTTCACTTGCTTTAACAGCCAGTATAGTCTGTAGCCTTAACAGGTAAAAAAGCAAGGGGAAGCAATGACCTTGGAATTAACAGAATAGCAAAGAAGCATCCCTGTTTTTTGCACAATATTTCATTTTCGCTTTTTGGTACATAAGAAAATATCAAGCATAAAAACTTGATCTTTCCGGCTTAAAAGTATGGAGGAGAAAACGTCTTGAATGGCTATAATGTACCTCTCGACATGCAACTGGCCGATGGCACCATAATGATTCTGTAGTTCTATTGCAATAATGATAACATAAAACCCATTTTCAGTAAGGCGATAAATTTCGAAATAGTTCTGAATATACAAAATCTTACCTCTGTTGTATGAAAGTTGTTTGAATGAATGAAAAGTTAAAAACTATAAATACAAATGTAGTCTCTTTATGAATATATGTGTGCTGATTGCTTTCAGCAGATCTTTTGATCGTTTTACAACTTGCCAGACTCCGACAAGTTTGAACATATGTTAAATTAACCACACAATATACAAAATATTAGTTGCACAATTGGTCATGCATTTTTAAAGGGTTTGAGGCATCTGTATATGACTAATGTTTTACAATTCTCACTAAGGAAGGACAAAGCGGTTCCGTATTTGTGACGAATTTGTCATCATTACATTTTGATAAAGCATTAACATGCTGAGTTACAACCTTTTTTCACTTTACACATTGCACTTTCTATACATTTCATGAGTCACTCGTGTACATCAACATTTAATTTTAGCATGCTTAAGTTAACTGACCACTTAAGCACAGCAATTTGTGTCAGATCATATGACAACAGCAAGGATCGGCAGAGGCTGGTCTATAGCTTCTAGGCCTGAAAGGATTTGAAAATTGTCCAAGTCTTACAGCATGTCCATACACATATTTTCTCATTTTTTGTACCTGTAGCGAACCATCACACAGTCGGGTTTGAAAATGAGACAGGTTAGCAAAATTTATAGATTGTATCTCAACACTGTGTTTTCTAACGCATTAATGCATTAATAAATTGATTCTGGAAATCTGGAAATTGGAATAAGTGTAAACGTAAGTACAGTGTATTAAACCTAAATCATAGCTATGGGGCCACTTCAATTTAAACTTGAATTTTTCGGGACCAACCCTCGTCATATAGGGACTCTTTGTTCATGTCGCACTAAATCAATGTATAAATGACGATGCATTTATTGTTCTTGAATTTTAAAATATAATCAGAATAAATGTCTAGTTTTTGAAATACGTGGCATTATAAAATCTCGACATTTTGAGCAAATGAAACGGAAATTCCTCTCATCAAAGAAAGTTTTGCCGTAATTTAAATGTAATTACCTATGGTATTTAAATGAGTGTCACTTAAAGATTACTCAGGATATCCATGCTTCATTGTATTGCTGAAAGGTAGTGTTAGCTATACATACTGTAATGTCACAAACATTTTCATGTACACTTGTAGGACCCTATAATGTCAAAAAGGTCACAAATATGTATTAAAGAACCGGCCGACCCTAGGATTTCACTCAGACCATAGCTCTTTGTGAATAGACCCTTTGGTAACCCTAACTCGGATGTGAACTAATTTTGCTCGATATATTAACATATTCAGCAATTGTGAAGAAAGTCGTAAAGTTTTTACATATCAGATAAAAATATTTCAAATTTCAGTTAGGGTTAGGATTAGATAATTCTTGCGAATACGGCCGTCAGATCACGTGGCTGATTTACCCCATAATTACATGTACATATTTGACGAAGACATCTTGTTAAACACATGGGTGGTTGAGAGCAGGACCGTATGTAAAACAGTTTCTTAAAATTGATGGGGGGACGGAGGATGAGTCATTACCACTTTATCGCTCAGTAGAGGTAGTACATGTATGTATCGAGGAGCTGCGATCGAAGAGGATGCCCCCTCCCCTGCCGCCGCCACCCACGCCCCCCCCCCCCCATCTGTTAATCATTTTGAGATGTGGATACAAATCTATTTAAACATGTATTTCAAAATATAAAACTCTCCAATATCATGCAGGAAAAGAAGCGATTGGTCCACACATTTCAACTCAATACCCTCGGCCGTCAATTATATCAGTGTATAATTGAGTAAAGTTTTTGGGCGTATGATTCAACGTTTAAAGTTGATCTGATTTCTAAACCACATGCTGAATCTCCTGACCTTTTCTCAACATGGAGTTTTTGCCGTTGACAACATTTATGATTATGTTTAATTGCTATCCCGGCAGGATTTGTACCATACAATCGCCTTAGATACAAACTCTACACAGAAATTATAGCCAAAATGAATGTCGTACATGTAAAAAATACCTGTAACATTTTAATGATGGGTTGGTAAAAAGACGCATAAAGAAAGCGCACACCTGTATGATAGCAAGAATATACCTGCAGCAGTTTCGGCAAATATTGCAGTTAAGCAAATGAATCAAAATCATAAAAAAGCTTTCGAAATGCGTTCTGCACCGGAACATGTATGTTGGACTTCATCCACAAATTGCATGATGTTTAAGCTGAAAAGAAAACATTAAACAAAAGGGCTATATGATGGTCATTTAGATAAAAAATGTTTAAAAAAAATGTCTTAGTTAGAATTATAATTATATTTCTGAAGGGAAGGCCTAGAATTAAAGAAATGTTGAAGAGGAACCTCAGAGACACTTCTCAGTGAAAGTTAATTAAATGTTTCTAGTGATGTGTGTGCGTGCTTCGTATGCTAAAATTGATGCTGTGGTCAGTTTAAACAGATTCATTCTTAACTGTTTTGAGTACTACAGGCTTACACCTCAGATCACATAAACATAGGGTTATTTTCACTTTTCGTTTGCAACATTTATGTCTGAAATAATGGATTGGTGTTTATTTGACAATGGTGTTTGAATCTGTCAGTTCGTACAGGGGCATTTAAGGTTGGAATTGTATGTTTAAAGAGGGTGGTTAATATTTATCTGTTTAAAACTAGTGGCAAAGTAATTGATAATGTTGTCACTAAACGTGTATTAACGTCTGCACATTCGTGACAACCCTTGGACCAGTATGCTTTTCTTCTTACAATACACGTCCAATGACCGACAACATAAAAGGCGCTTGTGAGTATAGCCGAAAATAGAGCGGTGACAAAATGTGAATTATGATACAACTGTCAGTATGCTGACAGGTTATTCCGTTTATTCGTCAATCTTTATATGGCTTTGACAACCGTAGTTTTTATGTTACTATATAGTCAATTGTCGTCGCAAAATATTCCCAGATTGTCAAGCAAAATACGGTACACAAGTTCGTGCGTGCGCGTTTGACTTTTTGTGCAGTTGCAAAGAAGTAAAAACGTGCATCCAGGAATAGTTTGATTTTCATCACGCGTAATGTAAGCATGGTGTTGAAGACTTTAGAATTTATTGGAACCAAAACTAAACACACGTTTTCGTTTCTAAGGAGATAGTAAAACATACTTTGTGGCTGTATTCAAACCATAACAACAGAATATAGTGAAATATTCAACTCACAAATTTCGCTTATATTGGACTAAAAATTGTGAAAAGAAAGGAAAGTTAATATTATACATATTACTCATCTTGGGTATAAATTTTACTAGACTGTGAACAGTTTACAAGAAATAGTTCTTGGTGACGTCAAAGGTTAAATGTGTATCATGAAAGAGCGCAAAGATTCAGTGGAAAGCAATAATAATGATAATCATAGCCAGCAGCCGTCTTTTAATTCTAGTATAGTACATCCTCGACACAAACGGAACAGGTCAGTATTGTGAGACAACACTTACAGTTTCTTTCTTACTTCGTGCCACATAAATCTGTATTTCTCTCGGCTATTTCTCGGGTATTTTTGTTACAAGTTAGTTCAAGAAATTTTGTTTTTTCTCTTAAGTAATTTCTTAGTTGTCTGATTAGTTTCTGAAATTGTGTAACCAACCTGGATATGTGCTCACAGGTAACTTTTACATAACTGAAGGAGCGCATATGAAAAAAATTGTCTAAAAGCTCTAAGAATTTCTTCACCTAAATGTTTTAAAAACTGTTTTTCGGAATGTACATGTACAAATTCGATAACATGCAACAGTATAAATGTAGACTGCGTTACTCGAAAGTTGCGAACTTATATATTATAAGCAAACGTAAAAAACATTTTCCAATCA